>JAKVQX010000292.1:0-21921 GCA_030463015.1 Geotrichum citri-aurantii
AAAAAAAAAAAAAAAAAAAAAAAAAAAAAAAAAAAAAAAAAAAAAAAAAAAAAAACAAAAAAAAAAAAAAAAAAAAAAAAAAAAAAAAAAAAAAAAAAAAAAAAACTTGAGACAAATTACGGAGAGTGCTCTTACCCTGGTTTTTGTGAACTTGTGAACAGCAAGGTATACCTTGCCGAAGCTGCCTGTGAAGAGTTAGCTTTGAGCCAGGCTAATAGTTAGTCACACTTACCTTCACCAAGAAGTCGCTGGATGGTGTAGTTGCCAATTGACTTGAGCTCAGGGCTGGTGATTTCGCGCAGAATTTCGGCGTATGAGTCTGCGAGCTGAAAAAGAATTGTTAGCAGTGGCATCTAACTTGATTGCGCGTGCGACAACAGCAAGAGTAACAACATACTTTAGACTTTGCATTCTGGGCGTTGACTCTGGTGAGAGAGCCGTACATTGTAGATCATCTAATGGCTGTGACCGGATGTTGAAGGATGTCGTCGTCAGTAGTTTGGTGATAATTGGGGAGGGAGGAAGAAGGAAAAGTCAATTTGAGCCAAAATTCCCAAAATGTGCGCTATTGCAGATTCCTCTTAGCTCCGACTGCAACTCGTTTCTATCTATAGCTCACATTAAACCACACATCTTAACCATTATGAATTTTCACAACACGCTTAAGGATTTCTTGTGGAACGGGAATGTGTCCGTCCGTCTTGTCCTAAGCCAGGAAGAAGCTCGCAATTTTATTGACTGTGATTACTACGTGAGTACCCGCACTGCCCGCGCCACATCCCCCACACTGCTAACCCATCCAGATCAATGTGCCCCGATTGTCGTACTTGCACTTACATCTCACGCCTGCACTGCATTTTTTTAGACCGTTTCTTCGATGTACGGAGGATGCTGATGCGCTTGACTGGTGGTTTGAATTTGAGGGTGTGCCCGTCAAGTGGAACTGGCCCGTAGGGCTGTTGTTTGATCTGCTCACAAATCACGACCCGACCAAGGGCCCAGATGCGTACTCTGAAATTGTGCCATGGACGCTTATTTTACACAAAAAGGACTATCCAAAGGACCGCATTCTCAGTCTTGATGACGGTATTGAGACCATACGCAGCCACTGGCTGAATCAGATCAAAGAAGTAAGCATCAGAATGACACTGAGCTCAAAACCGAGACTAGTATAAAGATAGACACTCATACAAAATTTTCTAGGCTAGTTACATTCGCTATGGCAACTCAAAGGCAATCTTGAACCTCTCTAAGGACGACAGCGACCTATTGTGGACATATCTCGTGCAAGGTAAGTACTCTTCTGCGTTTCACCCACCGTTAACCGATCTAATTCGGCTCAGGCAACTTCTCCAAGTTTTTTGCTATTGTTGAGCGTCAGTTTGCTGCGACTCCGCGCGGCCTACCACTACGTATCTATCTGCCGATTTCTTACTCGGTGCTACAGTACCCGCTTTTACACGACCCGGAGCAGACCCTTGGTGCTGCGCTGCATGCGTGCATGCCACGGCTGTTTCCTTCAAAACGCACATGTGTCATTGCGCGACCAGTTGCTCATGGTATTGAGCTGCCTCTGCGCACGCCAGTAGCAGCGTTAGTAGCCTCCGGCGCCGGATTCTGTGACGGGTTCGTGCACGTAAGCTTAGTCATGTTATAAAAAAAGCTGAGTCAATGTTTACGTTCTGGCCCGAACGGGCAGGCGGCCAGCTGGCCCACGTTTAAGTTTGCTGTTTATAAATATTATGCCGGGCCTCCTTTCTTCTTTCTCTTCTTTCTTCTTTTAATTCTTCCGCTTCTACTACATTGCTTTTACAGATCTTTATTACGTTTTTCTTGATAACATGTGGTAAGTTTTATTATTTCTAGATCCCTTAGATCTTGGCTTGCGCTAACGGCTCACAGCGGTATTTTCGGCTACATCAACTACCTTGTTCCGCAGACTCGCGGCAACATTGTCAACACGCTCCTTGAGGGCCTCCAGCGTCAAGAGTACCGCGGTTACGACTCTGCAGGTCTTGCCATTGACGGTGATGAGTTACTTTCTAACGTCGGCGAGCCATACCAGCCCCACTCCGTTTCCATTTTCCGACAGGTTGGCAAGGTCAAGCTTCTGAAAGAACATATTGGCTCTCAAGACATCAACACTGAAGCTGTCTTTGAGAGCCACGCTGGCATTGCCCACACTCGCTGGGCGACACATGGTCAGCCCAAGACCATCAACTGCCACCCTCAGCGTTCCGATGTTAACAACGAGTTCACTGTGGTTCACAATGGTATCATTACAAATTACCGCGAGATCAAGGCGTTCCTTGAGTCCAAGGGCTTCAAGTTTGAGTCCGAGACCGATACCGAGGCCATTGCCAAGCTTACCAAGTACATTTATGACTCCAATATCAAAGAGCATGGCTATGATCGCAAGCCTGACTTTTCTGAGCTTGCAAAGCTTGTTATCAAGGAGCTTGAAGGTGCATATGGCCTGCTTATTAAGTCTGTTCACTACCCTGACGAGCTAGTTGCCACTCGTAAGGGATCCCCACTTTTGATTGGTGTCAAGACTGAGAAAAAGCTCAAGGTTGACTTTGTTGATGTTGAGTTTGTCGAAGCTGAGACTGAACAGAACACCGGATCTTTGCTCGCACCCCCCGGCACAACCCCTGCACCATCACTCACTGTTCCTGGTAACACCCTACAGGATCACTTGAGACACTCACAGTCTCGCGCATTTCTTTCTGAAGATAACATGCCTCGTCCTATTGAATTTTTCCTTGCTTCTGATCCTGCTGCTGTTGTTGAGCACACTAGAAAGGTTCTTTTCCTCGAGGATGATGACATTGCACATATTTACGATGGCGAGCTTCATATCCACCGTGTTCGTCGCGATGTCAACGAGCCCGGCACGCGCGCCATTGAAACTCTTGAGCTTGAGCTTCAACAGATTATGAAGGGTAAATTTTCGCACTTCATGCAGAAGGAGATCTTTGAGCAGCCCGACTCTGTTATCAACACCATGCGCGGCCGCGTTGACTTTGAAAACAATACAGTTCAGCTTGGTGGTCTGCGTTCTTGGCTCACAACCATTCGCCGCTGCAGACGTATCATCATGATTGCGTGCGGTACATCGTATCATTCTTGTCTGGCAACCAGATCAATCTTTGAGGAGCTCACTGAAATTCCTGTGTCGGTTGAGCTGGCTTCTGACTTTTTGGATCGCAGATCCCCTGTGTTTAGAGACGACACGTGTGTGTTCGTGTCACAGTCCGGTGAGACTGCCGATACAATCATGGCGCTCCAGTACTGCCTCGAGCGTGGTGCGTTGACTGTTGGCATTGTCAACTCTGTCGGTTCGTCTATCTCTCGCCAGACGCACTGTGGAGTGCACATCAATGCTGGCCCCGAAATTGGTGTTGCTTCCACCAAAGCTTACACCTCACAGTACATTGCGCTTGTGATGGTGGCGCTGTCCCTGTCTGACGATCGTGTGTCACAGCTTGAACGCCGCAAGGAAATCATCCACGGTCTGAGCAACATCTCTAATCAGATCGCAGAGGTCCTCAAGCTTGACGACCACATTCGCGATCTGTGCGAGAAGGACTTGCTTCGCCACAAGTCGCTTCTTTTGCTGGGTCGTGGTTACCAGTTTGCTACAGCTCTCGAAGGTGCACTCAAAATCAAGGAAATTTCGTACATGCACTCCGAGGGTGTTCTTGCTGGTGAGCTCAAGCACGGTGTGCTTGCGCTTGTAGACGAGAACTTGCCCATTATTGTCATGGCTACACGTGACTCGCTCTTCCCCAAGGTTTCGTCGGCAATTGAGCAGGTCACGGCGCGCTCGGGCAACCCGATCATCATTTGTAACAAGGGTGACTCGTTTGGCAACGGTTTGCAAACGCTTGAGGTGCCACAGTCGGTTGACTGTCTGCAGGGCCTGCTCAACGTGATCCCGTTACAGCTCATGTCTTACTGGTTGGCTATCAAGCATGGCCATGACGTCGACTTCCCGCGCAACCTTGCCAAGAGTGTTACCGTCGAGTAATTACTAAAAAGCGATCGATAGGAACTTCTGCCTTATGGCTTCTAGTTTGATTTTCCCTCCTATAATTTATGTAAACCACAGTGCATGCTAAAAGCAACAAAAAAAAAAAAAAGCAAAGTGAAATCAGAAGAAAAAAATTTCTATATCATGAAGGTTCTATTAGGTACATTTACTATTAAAAGTCACGTAGTGTACATCCGACAAGCAGTGAAATGCTTAAAACTGAGTAGAAGAATTAATCTGTAACTGCTTGTCCTTACCACACGAAACAATACCAACATCCTTGTCCCAGTCGACGCCAAACACGGCGGCGACACCGCCGGGGCCCTTTTGGCCGGACTGGCGCGGCAGCACGTAAAGACACTTTTGCGCACGCACATCCCACACACGGGCTGTGCCGTCGTGAGATGCAGACGCAAGCATGTAGGGTGAGACGGGCGAGGGGGCCAGGTCCACGACAAAGTTGGTATGGCCCACAAGCGTCGCCTGCGTGAGCGTGGCACTCGCACCGGCACGCGGATCGTGCAGCGTGATGTGGCGCGCCGAAGAACCGCATGCAAGCAGATTCAGCTCCGACAAAGTAGAGATGGAGAGCAGCGGGAACTGCGTCGTGCGTGCGTCAATCTGGGTGCCAGCCGCCAGGTCCCAGGTGCGGATCGTGTGGTCTTGGCCGACAGAGTGCACGGTCTGTGCATCGCGTGCGTGGAACACGACGGACTCGACAGCAGAGGTATGGCCAGTAAGCGTGGCGGTAGACGTGCGCGTGCGCGCGGCGGGAAGCGCAGCAGCGGCGATGCGGCGGCGCTTTTGGGTGGCAGTGGACAAAGACGCAGCGGGGCCCTCGTACTGCGGCAAAGACTTGTAGTTGGTGCTCCACACGCGCAGAGTGCCGTCGGCGGATGCCGAGACAATGCTACCGAGATGGTTGACAGCCACACTGTTGACGGCGGCGGTATGACCACGCAGCAACGCGACAATGCTGCTGTTTGCGTTCAATGTCGGCTCTTCGTCGCTGCCAAGCAGCTCCTCCGCATCCGGCAGCGTCGTTTTCCACAGACACAAGGTGCGGTCTGCCGACGCTGACACAAGACGGTCCTTTGCCGTCCACTTGACGGCCTTGATAGCAGCATTGTGCGCGAGCAGCTGGTGCGAGACGCGGCCCGCGCGGCTCCACAGCCGGACGACACCGTCATACGAACCCGTCACAACAGGCGCATCAAGCGCCACACCCTGGTCTTGCGGATTGGCCTTGCCGTATCTCCGGTCCGCGTTGCCTGGCTGAAAGACGTCTACAGAGGCGACCCAGTCAGGGTGCGAATAAGACGCTAGGTAAGATGGCGGCAGCACCGCGCGCGTGTATTCGAGCGTCAGCACGGCCTCTGTCGACAGACCTTTTGTGGTTAGATGATCATCAAGAGACGACCGCAAGATCTCGCCGTCAACCAAAAATTCGAACGGGACGTGTTTGAATTCCTCGGTGTTTTCCTCGTCGGCCTCGCGCTGCTGCTGAAGGAGCTGGTTGACGACTTCAGACAGACCGTACCGCTTGAGCGCCACGGGAACAAGTATCGGCGCATCAGAAATAGCATAGTCTGTGTCACGCGTGACAAGGCGCACACGGAGTTGCTGAGATTCAGATTTGCTCATGGTTGTGTATGCTTATGTGTGAATATGTGTGTTTATGTTCCGATGCTTATGTTGGAGACCCGGCAAGAGATTTTTAAAAAAAATTGAAAAATAAAAAAATTTTAGAAAAAAAAACTCCCAAGAAAACCCCTAGCCCTGTGGCTCTGTCAAGTTACCGTTTTGGGAGTGTACGGCTGTGATGCGTCCTAAATGGTGCTGAACAATCGACCAGCAGCCGTTGAGCATGTCGAGACCTAAGGAAAAGGATGTATAAAAGGGAAGGACGAACCATCTGGATTTATCCAAAGATTAAATTTTTAAAAAACATTAATACAGATATTTCTTAGTTGTTTTTTTTTGTAGTTGTTGCTACTGATAGTACCTAATTTCTTTATCTTATTGTTGATGCTTTACACAGACTACGACTGGACCGACTTGACTCCTATCACGCAGAACGATGGAGTTGACGCACTGGTAAAAATTAATTACAGTGATAATTACAACCAGGCTAGCTCACTTTTGCGTGCAATTATTGAGGTTGCTGGATCTGCTGGAATTAACGGTATTGAACAAACTGAGCGTGTGGTTGCACTTACGCAGGCCCTTCTTGAGCTTAACCCCGGGCACGTCACGGCCTGGCACTGCCGGCTAGTGGCTCTACGAAAAGCTGGCGCAACAGCAATTCCAAAAAGCCATTGGCTGCTTCCAGACCTCAAGATTTTGGAACAAAAAAATGGCAGCCGTGATACTGATGAATCCATAGTGATCGAGGATTATGCTTGGCTGAACGCCATCACTAGGCGTACAGCTAAGAACTTTCAGATCTGGCATTACCGCCAGAGTCTTGCACCTGCGTACAACTCAATTGAATTTTCTAAATTAGTTGCGGCATATCATTCTCAGGAGCGTGCTGCTGTGAAGGAAGCACTTGCTGCTGATTCAAAAAATTATCATGTGTGGGCACACTTCTCGTGGCTGCTGTCTTCAGCCCCTTCTGATCCAAACCTTATGATTTCTATCACAGACGATCTTAATTTCACACAAAAACTAATTAAAAAGGACGTTTTGAACAACTCTGCATGGGTGTTTCGGCACTTTCTTGTATCCTCGAGCAGTGGCCATGAGGAGGTTCTGGAGACAGAATATGACTACTTGAAATCAGCATTGAAGAGCGCGCCTCAAAATAACTCTGCTTGGAACTACGCCGAGGAACTTGTGAAACTCAAAATACTTTCGTCTGCACAGCTTCGAGAGTTTGCTGAAAAGTACTGTGACAAATCTACGTTTGCGCGTGAGTTACTGGTTGAGCTGGATTTGTGCGAGGGAAGACATACCCAAGCCCAACAAAACCTACTAATTTTGGCAGAACTTGTGCCAGTCAGAAAGGGCTACTGGGAGTACAAGCGCAGTTTAATTCATTAAGTACAGCTGATGCCAAAAAAAAATAAAAATTTTAAAAAATACAGATATAATTAACTGATGGTAAAAAACTTTAAAAATTCCTAGAGTGGAATGTCAAACCTCTCAGAGTATTGTTGTAAAAGGCTCCAAGTAACAGCCGTACCGCCACAGACAATTACCACAACTGTTGAGTCTTGCGTGAGATGAGGCAGTTCCTTGCGAAGTTTGCCGCTGTAGATTGGAGCCAGAGCTGCTCCACATGCCGCCTCAACAATAAACTTGTGGTCGTGCGCAAAAGCAATACAGGCGGCAGCTGCTTCGCGATCCGACACCACAAGCGCACGATGGTGGCGACTACTGTCTGTTGCATAATCAATCGTTTGAGGCGTCACATTAACTGTAGCTAAAGAGGTGGCAATGGTGAGAGGTCGCGTCACTTGCACTTGTGTGCCGCCTGCTGCAATACTTGCGGCAAGCGCTGCGCAGCCCTCGGTTTCAACGGCGACAACCGACACACTGTCCCAGCCATGACGTTCAAAGCCCTGCACAAGACCGTTATAAAGACCCCCACCACCCACAGCACATAAAACAGCGTCGGGCATAGCAGAATTGTTGCTAGCTATTAAAGTGCTTTCGCTTGAAGCGCTACTTTCAGAGTCGCTTTCGACGCCAATAGAGAAGTGTGACACAATTTCATCTGCAATAGTCGAGTTGCCTTCCCATACCAACTTATCGTTGTAAGGGTGACAGAACACGGCAGTGTCACTACATTGCGGCATGAGCACCTCCTTAATGTAGTTTTCGGCATCAATAATGTATTCTCCGTGGACCACAACTGTTGCGCCAGTTTTGCGAATGCGTTCTATCATGACCGGGTTGGCTGTCGTTGGAAGGCAAACAGTACAGCGCTGGTTGTAGAGCCGAGCGGCATAAGCTGTAGCACACCCCGCGTTTCCACCAGAAGGCGAAAAAAAATGAAACTTGACTCCAGGAGGTGCATTGATAACGGTCTGGTGCACGAGGTGGCCAAGACCTCGTGACTTGAAGGAACCGGATGGCTGGACAAGCTCCAATTTGAGCAGAACGTTGGCACCAAGCAGGTCTGAAAGATAAAGCGAGGGAATAAGAGGGGTTTTAATGTAAGAAAGAGATTTGGGATTCGAAGAGCCAGAGGGCATGGTACAAAAGGAGTAATAGTATGAGGGCAGTATGATGCTACAGAAATGACCTAGCACTATGAAGAAGGTAAAGTTAAAGGAAAGTAGTAAATTTATATAGAATGGAGATAGTTATTTATAAAGTTATAGTGTTTTATGCTAAATACCTGGCTATCGTGAAGATATCAGAAATATGTAGGTGTTTTCTAGTGATTTTGTCGTAGTTTGCAATGCGACGTTTGTAAAGAATTTGTAGAGATAAGAAAAACATCAAAATGTGGAATGTTTGTAACACAGTGCCCACAAGTCAAAAAATTTAAAAAGCTTGTAAATTGTTTTTTTTTAAAATACTTAATTTTATGTTTTTGGTGAATTTAATCTCAATTTGAAATTTTAGTATCTACGATATCTTGATTGCAATCTTGTATATTTAAAATATATTGCAAGTTGATTTAATAAATTAATTCCAAATCTTTTTGTGTTATTAAACGTAATTTTTTAAATTCAGGTTTTTGTATAAAGGTCACTTTACTGATCATATATAATACTTATCAGTTTTTTTTTTGTGTATTTACATTTCGTCTTATCCATGCTTTGTTTTTCTTCTCTCATGAGTTTCTTTTACTTCTCTAAACTAAGATGGTTTAATGTTGGGCTGAATCACGTTTCTAATCTTTTTTTCATTAAAGTCAAAGTCCTCATTGCAATTATCAATTCTTAAATACGCATGTCCACAGTAATGCAAAATTCATTTAAAACAAAGAATAGTTTCCAGATTAACTAATGTCTTTTTTTCTTATCTTTCAAGTTTTGTGGTTCAGAAAAGGGGGGTTTTGTTTGTTTTTGACTAAGGGGTCGATCCATTAGTGCTGATTAGAGTGGTAAATTGTGTTGCCATATCCAGTTAAAACTAATGGCAGTTAAATGTCATTTCAAAACTGTTTTTCTAGTAGTGAATTAAACCATCGGAATTGAGCTTTAAAAAAAATTCAGGATGTCGTTCTTGTCCTCTTTTTTTTAATAAAATTGTAAATGCCTCTGAAATGCCTTTTATGTTTCAAAGTGCTTTTATTTATCATGAGTTCCTTTTTGCAAACCCCCTAATAATCTTTTTTGGACCATCTCAATTTCAAGTTTCTCGGCTTGTGAAAATAGCCTCTCTGTGTTTTCTCTAAAAATTAATTGTGTCTACCGCTCAAACATTTTTCACATTCCAAACAAAAAGGAACTTAATAATAAAAACTAAGCAAATTAGTCCAGATGTTATTTCCAGAAAGCTTTCACTGTTAAAGAACCTATAGCGGTGCTTGTGTAGCTTGCTAGCTTCGTATAATACTTCTTTATTAGACACTCACCACTTGAGTTTTAAGACGCAAGGGCTATCTAAGACTTGGCTTAGCATGTGGTTGTATGGCAAGTGCCATGTATGCTTAGACAAAAAAGTCATTTTAGTTTTGTCCTTGAACCAAAAGTTATAATACGTAAAAATTAAAAATTAGGAAAAAAAAAAGTTTTTGAGCTGTGTCGTCAAGGAAAAGGGGGAAAACACAAAGTAATTGAAGGTTGTGGTCCCGATCATCTACCATTGAAATGATTTGCGATATTAAAACAGTTTTATTCATTGTTCTGGTTTATTCACCTCATTGCTATGCTTGATGTCCATCTAGATTCAGGAAAGTCTGCGCAAATTGCAGGCAGTCCGGGTTTTATTCAATTTATTTTTTATTAAACCACCATTGAAAGTAACCAAATCACCGGTTCAAATACGTTTTAAATTTTTCTATCTTACTCGAGATATACCTACTGGGGGCCTTTTGATTAAAAAGCCACTTAGCCAGTAGGAAAATTCCGGCTTTACCAAGCTTTCGTGCCTTCAATTTGAACAATAGACCCTAATCCCAAAAACCTTTTCTTTTATCTTAGACAAAATTCTATAGTTACTCAACGTCTTTCTTCGTACCTTTCCATGCCAAGATTTTTGTACAGCCTTACCTGAAACAGTCTCAGTTTCTTCTACTGAAAAATGTTATTTCAAGTCGACTAATATTCATATTCGTACTATGCTAGGCAAATTCTAATGGACAAGTTTCCTGCTGGCCACTGTTATGTCAGTTAAAATGTGTATATTGATAGTATTCTGCGAAACTTGTAGTGACACTTTCTCAACTGAACCTTTGCTTTGATTCTATAAAGTGAATGCAAGACGGGAACACGAACCAAAGTTGTTCGTGACACTTTACAAAAAGCAAAAACACCGCATCAATTTTTCTTTGATAATTTATTACCAGATGTATTCGTAGTTTTTTTAAAACGGAATAAACAGCGCAGGATTTTTGTTTTTTTCGAAAAATCAATCTGCGCAGTTAATGATTGGCTCATCTCAATGTTTCAGTTTGATCTGGCCAGACTCAAAATTTTGGGACGCTTTCTGTTTCAGTGATAATTTCTGCTAACAACAGACGCAAGTAATGTAGAACAGGCCTTTTCAAAAAACAACAATTTTTTTTAAAAAAACTAAAAAAATTAAAAGAAAGTGAAAAAAAAAACATTGAATTTAAATTGAAAAAAAGTATTGAGCTTTTTGCGGATCAACTACAAGCGCTATGATGTTATTACCACAGGTACTGACTGCACCGGTCATCCCATTTTTTAGGGCCCGAACCCGTTTGTGTTTCTGCCGCACTTGCCGCAAAACTTCTAATATGGAAATATGCTGCGTTATAACAAACTTTTTCTTGTAATTGCTTGTTTTCATAATTTCTTTTTTTCTTTTTAATTAAAACCTTTTTTTTTTTTCAACCATTTGATTTCTCATCGCATCTCCAAATAACTACGACCATAAATACTGGCGTGCTCCTACCTTTGACCTCAGGGTTCTATCTCTTTCTTCTTCAAACATCAGGGTGAAAAAATAAGTCAAGATTACAATGGATAGGTTTAACGATAGGCTGCCGCGATCACTCAAGTCCATTTTTGCGGCAAAGACGGCTACCGATGGCGCCTTACCAGACCATGATCAGACACAAAACCCCACACAGACACCCAGACGGCACGCTCGATCTGCTTCCCTTGACACGGTACAATCTGGGTCGGACACGCAAACTGGCTCCACTGCTTTCAAGCGCATTAGTTCTCGTAGTCATACTATTGGTGGTTTTATCCGCTCGCATTACCGCTCTTCTAGTGTGTCTAAAGTTTCTGATAATGAGTCTAACAACGGCTGTAGCAGCTGGTCCAGCTCAAAGCCCACTACCTGCCGTCGCGGTCATGCTAATACTTTCAGCAGTGGCACGGGAGCTCAGCTAGAAGAATGGAAAGAAACCAACGGCAACAGCGCTAAAATAAACCGAAGCAGCACCACTCCTGCTGCCATCATTGACAGTAGCAACTCAGGCGTCAGCACAAGCTTTTCGTCTGAGAGCACGCCGGCCTCCTCAAAAACTTCTGAAAAAAGAGCAGAACAGCCAAAAACTATACCACCACCTGCTTCATCGGCATCTTCAGGGGGTTTGCCACTGCAGATGCATTCGGATGTTTTAATGGAGGGTGCAACAGCCGTTCCGGACGCTGTCACATGCAAATCACCAATCCAAAAACCGCTCAACTCTAATGAACAACTCGCTGCAGAGTCTGACGAGATCAACGATGCGGCTTTAGACTCGGACGATCATGAGGAAGAAGAATACGCTGACGAAGAGCTGGGTAGTTCTATCACTGATTATGTTCCTGGCGCGGCCGATGACCTTCCGCAGCCACGCCCTAAACTCGGTGATCGCAACCCTTCGCGCACCCATTCCCACATGATCCATGCTGACGCTGAATCCATCATTGGGGGCATAAATACCCGTGTGTCGATAGACAGGAGTGAAGAGGTTCAAGATAAGGCAATTACTAACCAAACGTCTGAGCGCAAAACATTTTCCTTTTCATTGCCCTTTAGTAACCCACTAGCTAGTATTGAGTTTCGCAACTTTCGGCCCAAGTTGCCGTCGCTCTTTAACACCGACGCTTCACGTCCTGACATACCTGCCTTAGACCTTATTCGCAAGCAGGCTGAAGTTAAACACCAGCTCACGCGCCAGCTAACCGTTTCGTCCATGCAAGAGACCGATGTTTACAATTCCATCAAGCAGCAGGATAACTCGCGACTGCGCGCCATTCGCCAGTCACTGACACCCAATATTACTATAGACCGTCTCAACCCGTTAACGCCAACCAAACCTGATCCTTTCCCAGCTATCGAGGGTGATGTAGTTATCATGGGCGGCTACCGCGGGTCTATATTGCGCGACCGCGCTTCTGGCCGCCGTGTGTGGATTCCAATTAAAGCAGGCTTCAATTTGCGAAAGATTGATCTCACTGTTGGCCCCCGTGACGAAGAAGAGTACGAAATGATTAACAAGATATACCCCGACGGCATGCTCTCGCACATTGGCCCTGTCGATGTTTCGCGCAAGCTCATTAAAAAACTGCGCACAAACCCCAAATGTAAGGTGCACGAGTTTGGCTACGACTGGCGGCTGTCGAGCGATATCAACAGTATGCGGCTGCGCAAGTTCTTGAGAACGCTGCAATCATTCAAAAACTATGATAAGACGTGCGGCCGTCGCAAGGGTGCAATAGTAATTGCGCATTCAATGGGTGGTCTCATTGCGCACCATGCCATGCAGCGAGATCCAACGCTCTTCCGCGGATTGCTTTACGCAGGTGTTCCGTCGTCGTGTCCTAATATTCTTGGGCCACTTCGCCATGGAGACGCTGTACTCATGTCGTCCAAGATTTTAACGCAACAGGTGAACTTCCTTATGCGCTCTAGTTATGTATTTTTGCCGCTCGATGGACGTTGCTTTGTCAACAAAAACGACACCAGCATCAAGTATGATATTGACTTTTTTGATGTAAATACATGGATCAAGTACGAACTGAGCCCGCTGGTTGTCAAAAACTCTATTCATGCGGTGCCACAGCATACGCAAACAACGACCGAAACAATCAGCAAGAACTACGCAGATGTCAAGGTCACACTCAACAACATCACTCGCGACCTGCGAAGCCGCACTTTTGGCTCTGAGTCGACAAAAACTTCTGAGTCCCTTGACATAGAGAGCAAGGCGTTCACACTTCCTGATCAGAAAAAGCTTGAACCCGAGGAAGCGATTGAGTATCTTGATCGCACACTTAAACGGACCAAAAAGTTTTTGCTTGAGCTCGAGTACGATGCCTCCAAGGCCGACCTCTATCCGCCGCTTGCAACACTTTACAGTTTCTCTGTGCCCACACTTAAGGGTTCAAAAGTTGAAAATGCTGAAGGTATCCGCACTGATTCTTACGAGGACTTGTTGTTTGGTGCTGGCGACGGCGTAATCTACCACAAGTGGACCATGCCAGAGCCTAAAGGCTTTAGTGTTGTTGCACGAGTTGCTACAGACCGCGGCCATGTCGGTTTACTTAATGATGTTGACGCCGCTGGTCGTGCCCTTGAGGCCATTTTGGAGGCAGAGCAAGAAAATTTCAAAAAGAGCGCTGTGAGTGTATCGGAGCCCATTGTAGATGCTGTGCCCCTAGAGCCGCAGGCAAAGCCAGCTACACCAATTTATAACTAGGGTCAATAATCACATAATAGTGTACTTTTTTGTTCTATAACCATCATGTAAGTTTTAATTTAATACCACCATTTCATTCATCTTTCTAATAAAAAGGTTGTTTTTTTGTGTTGCACAAGAGCTTTGAGCAGACAATAACTTTTAAGACATACGCCCATGTTTATGTGCGGCTGATACAGTTCAGAAAATGTTTCAGTTTTTTTTTTTAGTGTACCCTCCGTTCCATCCGCCTTTACACCCTCCCGCAGTCGCCATAGCCATTGTGATTTCCTACGATTTGCATCCGTCTAATTTTGCCCTTGAGACACTAGATATTTACAGAAGCAATATAAAACTTATGGAGGTAGCCGAATATAGTGAGGAGGGGGCGAGCAGCTGCATCACAAAGCCAGAAAACGCGTTACAGTCGCTGCAACCCGCCGAAGAGAGCCAGCCGACTGAGCTGGCGCCAGCGGTAGAGGCTGAGAAAACACCCGCGGTAACAGAAGAAAATGAGGCACATGCGGCGGTAGAGTCTAAAGATACGTCTTTGGTTATAGAAAAAGAAGAAGAGATGTCCTTGGTGGTTGAGGAAAGAGCAACACATGTAATGGCAGGCACCGCGTCAGAATCCGCACTGGCTGAAACGCTGGAACTTACACCCGACAAAATGCCAGAACAAGCGTCAGAGCCGGTACAGAAAGCACAAGAAAAAACGCCGACGCGGCCGCTTGCAGCAGCTAGCACAAAGTCCTCGCGGCGGTCGGCCGATCGGCGTAACCGGACAGTCCAAGACGTGCGTCGTGAGATTCAGGAGTTTTATCACAGCTTTGCAGGCTTAAGCGACATATTCGATATCATTGACAAGATCGGCGAAGGCACGTTTAGCAGCGTTTTCAAAGCTGTGGACCTTCATCACGACCGGCACCACAATGACTACTGGGACACAGCAGCTGACAGCGATATCGAGGAAACCAATGGCAGCACAAAGAAAAAACACTACGTTGCGATCAAGCGCATTTACGTAACCTCATCGCCCTGGCGCATTCTCAACGAGCTCAAGATCCTCAGCATGCTCAAGGGCTGTAGGACCATTGCGCCGCTCGTCACAGCAATGCGTCACAAGGACCAGGTCCTTGCCGTACTACCGTACTTTGCGCACACTGACTTTCGCGAGTTCTACCAGGCAGCATCCATCCCTGACGTCCAGGTATACTTTCGCCAGCTGTTTGACGCGCTGGGTTTTGTGCACGCGCACCGTATCATCCACCGTGACATCAAGCCACAGAACTTTCTCTACAATGTCCACACGCGCCGCGGGCTCCTCGTTGACTTTGGGCTGGCCGAAAGCGAGCCCGACCGTGCCGTCCGCAAGTGCGCGTGCCGCACATGGGTGCCTGGTACACAGCTCAAGCGGCCGCCCAAGCCGCTCAGTGGTCATCCCAAGAACGACTCGCGGCCCGGCCGCCGCTCTAACCGCGCAGGCACGCGCGGCTTCCGTGCGCCCGAAGTTCTGCTTAAGTGCCCCGACCAGTCTACCAAAATCGACACATGGTCGGCCGGGGTGCTGCTACTGTGTTTCCTGTCCAAGCGCTTTCCGTTTTTTAACTCCAGCGATGACATTGAGGCGCTCGTTGAGCTCGCCACAATTTTTGGCCGCCGCAAGCTTGAGGACTGCGCCGCTCTGCATGGCGTCGTCTTTGAAACAACCATTCCGACTATTAAGGACGCACCTGTGCAACTTGAGAAGCTCGTTGAGTGGTGTCTTGCGGCCTACAAGCCACACGCTGCCGTCGCGCAGGAGGCCCGCCGACAGCGTCTCTTGCGCCGCTCCATGTTAGGAAGCGGCGGCAGCACTAACGACGGATCCAACTATGCACTCACCGACGAAGAGCTCAACGCAATCCGGTTTTTGTCTGGTCTGTTTGACTTTAACCCGCACACGCGCCTGTCAGCACAGCAAGCTCTAAACCACCCGTTTCTTCGCGGGATCGAGGTGCCATAACCATAATTTTTTATTTTTTTCTTTCTGCGCACGTTGCCTGGAGCCCGGAGCGTCCCCGTTATATAGTCATGTATAATTTTTCTATATACTATTTATCTTACTTTTAATAGTTTCTAATTTACCATAAGTTAGGTTGCTCTATTAGCCCAGCTTTGTTCGTGGTTCCACACTGGGCGTGTCGCGCATCTTATTTTCTCCGCCACACTAAAAAAAAAAAATTTTCCTTTCCTGTCACCTTTTCACCATCATTGCCGAAGCACCGCCAACAACAGCAACCCACATTTATATTGAAGCAGCACTAGCAGCAGCACTAGCCAAGAAAACACCATGTCATACAACGGAATTGGGCTGCCCACACCCCGCGGCACCGGCACCAGCGGTTACGTTCAACGCAACGCGTCGGCTCTGACGCCCGCGGTCCAGGCGCGGCGAGGCGCGTACGGGCGCCGCCAGGAGGACAGCTCGCGCGCACGCGAGCGCGAGGCACGCTTTCACCGCAGCAACTACGTTGAGCGTAAGGTTGATGCAGGCGTGCTCGAGCACGAGCGTCGCCGCGCTATTGAGGTCGAGTGCATGGCGCTGCGCGATGAACTGGAAGACCAGCCCGATATTCCTGAGACTGAGATTAAACGCCGCGTCGACGAGCTGCGCAGCTTGCTCAAAGCTAGGGCCGAGGAGGAAAAGGAACGTAGCGGCAGCAACGGTGGTAGCGGCGGCGACGCTAGCAGTGGCAGCAGGAGTGCAGGGAATAGTGCTGGGTCTCGGCCGACACAATTCAAGGCGCACCAGGTGCACGAGATTGTGCACGCAAAGGAGATCGAGAACGAAAGGTTTCGCACGGAGGTGCTGCAAGGCGGGCGACGGCAGCGCGACTCCCACCGGGACCGGGGGCACCGTGAGCGGGACAGCGACAGGCGGCGGCGGCGGCGCAGCAGCGCTGGTAGTTATGATCGCGACCGCAGCTTGAGCCCGCCGCGCGAGGATGTGGAGGTAGATAGGCGTGCGCGCCGCGAGCGCAGCCCCAGCCACGACCTGCGGCACCGGCGTCGCAGTTCGGTCGAAAGCCACCACACGCCACGGCGCAGCCGGCGCGCGTCGCTGACGAGCCGCTCGCGGTCTCCGCAGATCAGGGAAGAAGACGAGGAGCCTACCAGCGGCGGCGGCGGCGGCAGCAGCAGCAGAAGCAATAGACGCAACTCAGTCGCGTCGGCCGACCGTGAGCACCATCGCCGGGGTAGCGTCGTGTCACGCGACCACGGATCGGCGTCGCCCGAGGACCCTCGTCGCGGCGGCAGCGAGTTTCGGCACCGCGGCAGTCGCTTCGGTGACATCGAGCTAAACTACAGCTAACTCAGACCGTCGTTAACTATGATAAAAATATCCATAAGTTATTGTCTTATTCTACTAAATTATTTACAAAATGCATTACATGTTACAAAAAGATTATTTTTTTCTTCTTCTTCTTCTCATTCTTCGTTTCCCCTTCCTGCTACTGCTTGCGTCGAAAATCCATACACACACTATTGGTGTTAAGTCTCGCAATTAGTATAGGTCAGCGGTTGGACGCGTGAGCAGGGGCTGCTCCTCGACGGGCACAGGCGTGGCCTCGGTCAGGCGGATAAGGTCCTCTAGGATCTCATCTGAGTGCTTGTGCTTCACGTTAACCGACTTCTCAGTGCCGTCCGCAAACTTTATGCTGAGTTCAGCGGGAATCTTGCCGGCCTCTTCGGCGGTCTGGGCAAACTTGCGTGACACTGAGATCGGCGTTGTCGGGTTGTGGAATTGCACCTGGGGGAGGCTCTGTTGCCAGAATTTCCTATAAAAATTAAAAGCGTTAGAAAAACAAAACTAAAAGCAAGAAGAACTGCATGCTGATGTTGACACGCTGACATGAGTAGACTTGAGACTTACCTCGGGCCCATATGGCCGTCCTTGTTTTGGTACTTGAAGGACAGGTTGATGGACTTGACGTTGGCGGGCAACTTGATGGCGCCGGGGCCGCGCGCAATAGCGTTAAGACGCGCGATCTGACGAGGAACACGGGCAGAAGGAAGAGACATGGCGGACGAGTGGTGTATTTGTGTCGTTTTACTGCTGCTGCTGCGGGACGTGCTGTTTGGTGAGAATGATTGGAAGGGCGAGAGCGGAAAGGAAATTTTTTTTCAATTGAGCGCGCATGTGGGTTCGTGCTGAAGTTTACGTTGGTCGTGCGGAGACCTACGTGTGGCTTTAAAAGAAGAGTTTCCTTGAGATTTCTAACCTGGGGTTCGCTATAACCGTTTTCACGTGTCACTCCTTCTCCCTTGGTACAACATTTCTCGAATCCGTCAATCGCGACAAGCACAGCGGAGCCGCACTTGTTTGGTTCCGTTAGAAAAAAAAACGTCTGCTGTGGATGACCCTCTCGGTGTGGGTTTTTTCTAACAGTGTTTAAACGTGCTCCGATAGTTCATTTCAGGTGCAGTCCGGATACTGGTCTGTCGCTAGACACCATGGTTCTTTCTGACACCACTGCAATTTTCTGCACCGGCGGTTCTAAAATTTCCAAAAAGAAAATAAAAAATTCCAAAAAAATAAAAATAAAAAAATCAAATCTGCCTACGTGCCGCTGCCCGTCTCCAAACTCTGTGTTCTCTTTACTACTGCTGCCCTCTCTTCCCTCCTCCCCTGTCTCACTCTCGTTTGTTTGTTTGTTTGTTTTTTTCTTCTTCTTTTTTTTGTTTTAGAAAAGCCCCGTAGAAATGTTTGGACGAAGACGCTCGCTTGCGGAAGCCTCGTCGCTAGACTCCAACAGCATCGGCAACGACACCAGATATTCTTCGGCCTTATACACGTCCAAGACGGGCGACCCCGGTCACAGCCTCGCACGTAGCAGTACGCTGCCCCACGCTGCCTCTGCCGACAGCAGCGAATGGGAACCGTCCCGCCGCGAGCGGCTCTCAGGCTTTCGGTCATCGCTGTCAACGCGGCCGCTGCTGCGCAAGCCAGCTCACAAACACACACCTCCGCCGCCGCCGCCGCCGCTGAAAGGTGATAATTACTTTGAAAATAACGTCGATTACACTTCATCGTCTTTGGCAGCATCCACGCCACGGCCTGATCTACGCACGGACTTTGCCCGGGCCGCTGGCGCGCCCGAGCGCCCTACTGTACGTTTCCTACCCATTTCAACGCTTTTTTTTTTTGCGACCGTTTCAAAAGATTGCCTGAAACCTGTATTAACATCATTCTTCTTCCTCCCTTTAATTTTTTTTTCCTTCTTCTTTTTTTTTTCTTTACCTTATAGAACTCTCCTCTGCCTATAAGCGCAAGTAGGCAAACCTCGTTCCCGACAAACCTCGCCATGCCGTCCCATGGATCTGTATCGTCAGGCACCACGCTTCGCGCCTCGCCATCGCTTCTTGGTTCTGCAGCGGCTGACGAATTCGAAGACGATGAGCTTGTTAAACACGCTCGGTTCTCGCGACTAAATGCCTCGACGTATCACTCGCCGCCGTCCGCCGCGCGCACCCGTGTCATGTCGTCACAGTCTATGTACGCTCCAACGAAGCCCTTGACATACACGTCGTCATTATCTCCGTCATCGCGGCGCAATAGATCATCCACTCTTTACGATGACCAAAATCATAGCCAACAACCGCAGCATCTCCAGCATCACCACCAGTTACAACAACAACAAAGCCAACAACAACAACAACCACTCCGCCTTCGTTCTGCCTTGTCGCCGCTTCCCAGCAGGGCATCTCTTGCGTCGCCTAATACTACTACCACTACTACCTTGCATAATGCACCACCGTCTTCGCCCAAGCAGCGCTCCGGCGTTTGGGACGAGCTTGAAAACGTCAAAGAGCGCCTCAACCGGCTCAAGGTCTCATCGCCGGCATCCGGGCGTCGTGGCTCGCTAGACAATACGGTGTCTGCACACATGGACTTGCACTACCCGACCACGAGTCATGTCAGCTTACATAAAAGCAATAGCCTTAGCGGTGCCAGCTTTTCGCACAGCAGTCTCGGCCATCACCCCGTGCAAACACATGTCATGGATCCGCCGCAGTCGGCGTCGAATCTGCTTTCGGTTACGCGCGCCCCGCCTCCTGCCAGCCCAACTCAGGCCGCACGGCATCTGCGCGACGTGCTCGCGCGCGTGCAGCAGCAGTCCTGCCAAGACGTGAACGTGCTGCTGTTAGAACGCGCAGCCCGGGACGTTCTTGCGCTCTATGACGATCCCAGTGGGCCCGATCCGCGTGGCATTGATCAGGCGTGTTTGTCACTGGGCAGCTACATTATGCAGACACTTGATACAACAGCGGCGACGACGGCGGCAGCGACGGTTGCAACTGCTAGTATAGAAACGCCAGCCCCCGCGCCCTTGCCGCCAGCGAACGCCAGCCCGGTGTTGGGGCGTGATCTAGACAGTCCGCGCCGAGCGGGCCTTGGTGTGCGACGCTACGGTGCTACGGGCCCAACTTCTAACAAACGGCATTCCCTAACATTTATGTGACTCGTGCACTCTCTCTTTTTTTTTTTTTTTTACCTTTTTTTTAAAACCCCCTCCATAGCATTTAAACACTCATCATTGTTTCAGTATTGTTACTTAGATCTAATACAAACTTACTTTTTTTTCACTGTAAAGCTGTGATTGTGTAAAATCTAGTCGAGTCCGATGATCTAAGTTTGATTCAGCACGGCGTGTTGTTTGATAATTCCAGTTTGTTTATTCATGTTTGTTAATTTTCATTTGTTTGTTCTCGTTTGTTTTTATTCATGTTTGTTTATGTTAGTTCTTGTTCAATTCATGTTTGTTTTGATTCTTGTTTACTGACTTTTGTTTACAGTTCTGTACGAATCCGGCTAGGCCTCTATTCACGACAACACAAAAAAAAAAATTCAGCAATTTGCGTACAACAGCAGCTCCCCGGAGACAAAACTCTTTCCATGTTTTTTTTTTTTTTTTTTTTTTTTTTTTTTTTTTTTTTTTTTTAACGATTGAGCAGAGTACTAAAAAGTTCTAAAAGAAGTGGGATCTTTAAAAGAAGGGCATGCTTGTAATTAAGAATACATGTAAATTTATAAATTTAAAGTGCTATATTTACACTAGTGGATTTTGATATTATTTTCTGCAAAGATAATACACGCATCTTTTTTTCTAATTTATATGGCTTTATAGTTTATAGCTTATGTGTTTACTTGATGATTTTTTGAAAAAAAAAAATTCTCTACTTGTTTGTTTCTTTTTATAACAATTACATTATTGTTGGTTTTTTAAAACTTAACCAATTTTATTTATAAAGTGATTTGATGTTGTAGTTTTTTTCTTATTCAAATTTTTATAATTCAATTTTGGACAATTGATTAGAAGTCAGATTGTCAAGTCAAAGAAATTTTAAGACTGTTAACCTTGGACAATATACAGTCACGTACAGTTAAATTGTTAACAATTGTATATATTGTTATAATTCGAATGAAATAAAATATTTCAAGTCCCCTTCATTCTGGTTGAGTCAATAAGCTCAATAATATTCAAAACCATGACTTTAATTAAACAATGAAATTCAACCTGAACATCAAAAATTAATAAGATACTGACCTCTTGTAAATCTGAATTGAACTTGTTAAATGGTTGAATTTCATTGTTTAATAAAATTCATGGTTTTGAATGCTATTGAGCTTATTGATTCAACCAAAATAAAGGGGACTGTATATACATGTTTACAATGAAGACATTGAACTTATCATTTCTAATAGGGGTATACAACAGCCTTTTTTTTTCCTTTCTTTGAAATTCTTTCCAAAATACTTTTCAGTCTTCACCAGTCCATGCCTTAAAAAAATTAAACATCATAAACACCAAAAACTATATCATGTATCAAACGCAAAATACAACTTTTTATTACTGTTTTAAAATTAAAACAGTTTGTTGCTAGATATGGGTTGTACACAAGTATTAAACAGTATAGGTTTGATTTGTTCCTCTGTCCAAATCAAGAACTGCACAAAAAACTGAATTTTAACGACTTCAATAGTGAGCAATCTAAAACATTGTATTATCAACTTCAATTAATAATTACAGCATTCATATTTTATCTTATAAAAGTTCAAAGGTATAAAAACAAAAGT
>JAKVQX010000293.1:0-21807 GCA_030463015.1 Geotrichum citri-aurantii
GTATTAAATAATTCCTTTAGTATAGCCAATTGACTGGGCTAAAATATATTATTATTATTATTATTAAAGCAAAAAACCTTTTTTTAGAGCTTTCACAACTGAATAAAATAAGTTCTTGGTTTAAAAATCCATTAAATAGGTTTTGTTGGAACTAGACTTATTTTTGAAGATGAAATTTTTGCCGTTCAAAATAAGATTGAAAATCTATTTCTTGTCCTTACATCCAAAAAAGTTACATCAATAAGTTACACCTACAAAAACATATATAGTAACAATAGATATACAAAGAAGACATTAATTCAAAAAAACAGTTGTCTCTAAGAGACTCTCAAAGCAGCGTTCTCAACGCGCACAAGTGGTTTCTGCATTCGATAACGCCAGATTCCCTATGAACTGCTCCATATTTCAAGAAAACCCTGAAATACATGAGTGTCAAGTGCTATTATTTGAAATAGGCATTTCTTAAATTTATAACCCCAACTTTTTTGCTGCTGTTTTTTTTTTTTTTTTAATTTCATTAAAACAGTTTGATGCAGTTATTATTATAATCAGTTTATTGTCCTTATAACTACTTGATACAGTTTTACAAATTGTCAAACGCTTGTATTTGCTTACCAGGTTTCACGTACTATTGAAGTCATTAAATGCGTTTATTTTGGCGACAGTTGGCAAAATCTTAATTGAAAATTTCCGACCATCAAACTTATCAGTGATGCCCAACACCAACCGGAAGATCCAATCAATTCCTAGCTTCTATATTTCTAGAAACAATTTTTTTTCCTTTATCACACTATTATCAAGCTTCTTAAAGGACAATAAACTAATTTTTTCTGTTTAAAGACGTTTGCTAGCCCATTTTAGAATTATCACTTTCTGTTGCTTTATCGACTTGCCAAAGTTGATTTTACTGATGGGTCTTTTTTTAGTTTGTCAGATTGAGACGAGAATTTTTAGTCTGGTTAGTGCCTAGGTGCAAGGGCTTTTATGTGTCAAATGCTGGTTTAGCGAAACTTCTCGTTAACACTAGTATTTGAATTTTAATCTTAAGATTATTGTTTTATCAACAGTTGAATTTATTTTTATTTTTTTTAAAAAAAAGTAGCATTTTAGTATCGCCAATTGACAAGGTAAAAATCTACTACATGTATTCAATTTTTTAATCTAGCTTAAAAACAAATTTGTGCATCTTAGTAGATGAAAACAACACCTATTATAGCTAAGCCGCCAGCCAAGCCAACAAAGTTGTTGCGGGGGAAGTCACCGCTGTTTACTTGAGTAATAGGAGGAGTGCCAATCACAACAGGAAAAGTTGCTGAAGAAGACGAAATAATAGTCGTTATTTCAGGCACATAGACTGTTGTTTTAGACTTTTCAGGCAGAGACAAAGTAGAAGTTGAAAAAAAAGAGGTTAAAATACTTTTAGTCAAAGTGATTGTGGCCACAGATTTGGAAGAATAGGAATGAGGAGCAGGAATATCCTCTGTTTTACTACTAATGGAAGAGCTAAGAGCTGTTGTCTCAATTATGAGAGTCGTAATGGTTGAAGTACCAACAGTAACAGTAACAGTTTTTGTAGGTTTAGAGGTTGTGGGCAATGGCAAAGTGGGAGCTGTGAAAGAAGTAAAAAGAGTGACCAAAGAAGTTGTAGATTCCTCACATTCTGTCGTGGTGACTGTTTCAAGATTGTGTGGAGAAGAAGAATATACAACCGTACTAGATGCCGATGAAAATAATGTAGTAGTTGGAGAAAGAG
This sequence comes from Geotrichum citri-aurantii, assembly GCA_030463015.1. Classification (NCBI taxonomy): domain Eukaryota; kingdom Fungi; phylum Ascomycota; class Dipodascomycetes; order Dipodascales; family Dipodascaceae; genus Geotrichum; species Geotrichum citri-aurantii. The sequence continues at coordinate 1,754 of JAKVQX010000293.1, forward strand.
CTGATAGGCTAGAACTAGAAGGGGGGTTTTCAACAGCTGTTGTGGTGACAGAAATAGTTCTAGTTTTAGTGTGGGTTTTAATTTTACTAGAAACAGTCGTAGCCAAAGATTTCACATCAGTTGTGCAAGGGATAGTTAAAGTTACTACCAATCCATCAGATTCAGTAACAGTGGTGTAAATGGTGATGGGCGCGGTGGTAGTGGCAATTGTAGTCTTAGAATTAGTTTTGGGAACAGTAATTGTGACAGTAGAGCCACCATGATGAACAGTTGTTGTACTAATAGGAGTATACGTTACTTCACAGGGTTCAGTCACGGTAATAGTAGTTCCACTTATTGTTTTTGTAACGATAGTTACAGTGGTAGTAACTTTGGGAAGACACTTTTTGCAGAGGGTAACGGTTTGAGTAGAAGTAGGACCAATTACTGTAGTAATAGTAGTGTACTCAACTAAAGAAGAAGCCTTGAAGGAAATTTCTGTGCTGTTTACAAACGCATGCTGACCTCTAGCACGAAGCTTAAATTCATCAAAGTTGAGCTGGGCGTTTACAATAGAAGTAGCAGCAAGAAAATAACCAACTAAAAGACTAGGAATTGTTTTCACCATGATATTAAAGTAGCTTTAATAAACGAAGTATCTTGAAAATAAAGGTTAAGAATGTAGTTAAGCGTAAAACACCAAAAAAAATTTATTAGTGCTTTAGGATGAAGCGTACTTTTTATAGATGGATTCAAAACATAACAATAGCCTTGTAATTGTTACATTAGATCCTGAAATACGGCCAATAACCTTTCAAACTATTAAAATAAACAATAGATTAAATTTTATATAGGTTAAAAAACTTGTGCATATTTTTTTATTATGATTTTGTATTTGTGGCTTTTTAATGTAAGGACAATAGACAGAGTTTACTACTACTAAGTTTACACACTTTATTTCAGAAATTAGCAGGTGAAACAAAAAGTATTGGCCAGATAATGTGATGAACTGAAATCGTTGTCCAATAAGCTGAAACATTTTCAAGAACAAAAATTATAATTTTTTTTTCTTTCATGTTGAGTTGAGAAACTTCCACACAACGAGCAAGTTGCCCTTATTCATTGGGATATTGATTCGCTCTCCAAACCCATAATGATTGGCAATAGGGTCAATTTCTTTTTGAAGCGAGCGTAGTCCCCATTCTTGGTTACGACATCGCAAGGACTCGTCAAAAAGTCGATCAGCATTGCTTGCAAATGAGGCTTCTCCATTTAAAGAGTCCTTGAGAAATGCGCCGTATGTTACAACAATGGGCTGTGGACTTCTTTTGTTTTTACGCTGACTGAATAAACTTTTTGCCAACTGAAAAAGTCCTGTAGTTCCCGTGTTAATAGAGGATATATGGAGTAGATTGATTGCGAGTATGACGTCAACTTCTTGATCAATATCAATCAAGGAAGTGTGTCCAAGGAACACATCAAGAGGATCAAGAACATTTGGGATCCCTGCGATGAGTTTTTTAATTTGTTCGATTAGTTCAGGCTGGGCTTCGCTAGGATAGAATACAACATCAGGATACAGATTAGCTAGATGCTTAATATGGTCGCCAAACCCAGATGCGACTTCCAGCACAGTGAGTCTGTCATCACTGGTAAGAAAAGGCTTTAACGCCGCCCCAATTTCAATTTTATTTCTGTCAGCGGATCCCTCCTGTGAGAAACTTGTTTTATTGGGTCTTTTTGATTCCATTTTGGGATACTTGTGAGTCTCTGTCAATTATAGACACCACACGTTATATCGTGCGAAATAAATCCATTACAAAAGTTGGCGCGATAGTAAAAAGATGAAACGTAGGAAAAAGACTGACAAATACGCTTTTGACTCAGATATACTCAAGAGGTAAAAGATGGAATGAATGGCATTTTACTGTACATCGTAGACACGAGTTTCATACTCGTCAAAGGGTTTTTATTTTAATTTTTACTCACAGGATTTTAAATTTTTTGTTAGCTTCATATATTAGTCTCTCTGAAATATATTTCTACTTTGTGGCTGCCTAAATTATTCACACATATTGTAGCGGTAGTAAAAGGTTTCTCAAAGTAAATGGTGACTAAACATTTTCAGATAAATTCAGTATTTGATAAGCGCATCATTTTTTCAAAACCGTGATTTTAACAACCATTTGAATTCACTTTTGAGAAGAAAAAATTAATACCATGTTTTGGTGAAAAAAAAAAAAAAAAAAGATTTACCAACGTATAGTGTGATAGTTGAAGACTAATTTGAGTTTACTATTTTAAATGTCCACTTTCACTCTCTACTAAGTCAGCCCTTCTTTGCGACATACGCTTTGGAAAATAAAAAAAAATCAACAAATCGGCATTTACATCACTCCATAATCTGGTCAATTAGTGGAAAGATAAAATTTTGGATTGAAGATTTGTCTATGTTAATACTATTTGTTCTTTTTTGAAAAAAACAATTCTAAGTTCAATTGCGCCCGCGTGTGTTTAGGAGGGGTTTAATTTATTCAAAAGTATCTTGAGATGTTTGAACAACTCAGCATTGTAATGATTTAAAAAGCATTGGTGCTATATTAAGGTTTGTTTTCATGCTAGTGATTGTTGTCAAATTATTATATTCAGTAAGACAAGTCATAAAATAATAAAAACTAAACAAACTAAAATAAAAAACACTGTTATAAAATTTGTTTTGGAAGAGATTTTTTTAAATTTTTAAACGATTGTGGTGATTTTGTTTTTAAAGTGTTGAAAATACAAATGTGGTGTGTTTACACATCATGCTTTACGTTTTAAACTTTTGAAAAAAAAAAATGTTTTTTTCGAACGTACCCGCATCTCTACTGATGGTCCCCGACCTCTTAGTGGCCACGAGGCTATCAGCTAAAAACCGTTGACATATCACATGATCAATAAATGGGTTTTTTACTCATTTTCATGGCCTTATTTTTGAGTTTGTCCCGCACTTTTAATTTTTTTTTAATTTAAACTTTGAAATGCAGAGAAAATAAAGAAAGACTTTTAATAATAATTTAATATTATGGATGTACTCATAGTCATTCCTAATTCACTAATAGTTCATACTACACCACTTTTTTAAGAATATTATATATACCTTTTTTAAATAAAATTTTACTCAAAGAAAAACTACTTTTATTTCTTAGTGGTCTTGATTTTTTTTTTCCTACTTTTAACAACTTCTTCAGGGAAAAAATTAAATAGAGCCTTGACTCGAAGTTACTTCTATCCTCTCATCACGTTGTAATTTTAAACCATTATGTCTACCATGATCAGCACCCCTTTGTGGCAACCTGACTCTGAAGTCCAAAATTGCCCTCTTTGCGATCTTCCTTTCAACTTTCTCTTTCGACGCCGCCACCACTGCCGCAAGTGTGGTCGTGTAATTTGCGGATCATGCTCGGAGACTTGGACTGTTTATCTTCCTTCAACTTACATTGTGACAAAACAAAGCGGCAATACTGATGCCAGCATCAGCAGGCAGCAGCGACAACGGCAACTGCTTAACGCAAAATCCAACCCACATCAAAAATACCGAACATGCGACGAGTGCGTTGTCGAGCTCGACCGGATTCGCCATGCCCTGAATGCCGCTTCTCACAACCGCCGACGATACAAGAACGAGTTCGGCAGAAGCGTCCAGACCGATTCAAAGTCAGACAGCGCCATTGTAGAGACGCTTGCAATTGGATCTGACTCTGATGATGACTCTGACAACAATCCTGACAACAAAGACATAGGACGTGTGCTTTCGCGGTGCCCAGTCTGCAACCATCGCACAAACAAAGACGAGCGCCACGTTGATGCGTGCCTGCGTGAGTTTGAGTTTGGTTCTCCAAGTCCTTCAGCATTACAGTTTTCTCAATCGTCGCGGCAACCTCATCGGCGGAACAGAATAATTTTATATAAGCTACCCCAAGACCTTCCAAATACTCAAGAGTGTCTAGTATGTTTGGGGTCCTTTCATCGTGGCGAGGCGGTAGGTAGGCTAGAGTGTTTGTGTATATTCCACGAAAAGTGCATTCTTGACTGGTTTGCGCGTAAAGGTGTGGGTGAGTGTCCACTGCATACAAATAATGCGTGAAGGCCTTTATGTTTCTTAGTTTTTACACAATCAACTCACATTTGCATACATGTACAATTTACATGTCTGGTTGGCGAGATAATACTACTGATGTTGCTGGAATTTTTGCCGCTACGCTGGGAAGTAGCGCATTAATGTGCACCACGATTTATACATTGCCCTAGAATAAAGTGTTGGTAAGTTTTTGTTTAATTTTTTTTTTTGTTTAATTTTTTTTTGTTGTAAAAGAAAAATTGCGCAACTAAATTGTTATCCATTGTGTTGTCAGTCTTTCTGCAATTGCTGGCCACAATGCTGTCTGTCGTCATTGAAGTAACAGCATTTTCTGTTATAAATTGAATTCTTGATGTAATTTCTTGTCTTTACGGACTGTTTGCCAGTATTTTTTTTAACAGTTTCCGTTTTATATGGCATAAAAGAAACCAACGCTAGCCTTATTTACGTTTAAGAAGATTCTGCTACAATTTCTGTGTGTTAATTTATAGGATAGTAAAAATTACAAAAAATTAGGAATTTTTTTTCTAAGTTATTACTTTTAATAACATCTCAGGCTTTTGAGATGACTTTTGCAAAAAAAAAAAAAACTTGAAAAAAATTAAGTAAAACCAACACAAACACGTTTGTGCATTCACAAAGTTAACATACACGTACTAAACGTAAATAGCTGTTTAATTGAACAACATTGCCTCATCTTTAATTCAACATATTTACTTATTGGCAAATTTAAAAATTCATTCATAAAATATAACAATTCAACTGCTAGCAATTGTCTATCTGGTCAGCGCTTTGTCATTTTATGGATTCACACGAAAGTTACAATGTTTTTTTTTCAGTTAATAAATAACAAAAATGCAACAATGTAGGTTACTATTGCTGGCTTATCACCACTCTGTGTCAGTTTCCTGGTAATTATGTCTTTACATTAAAATAAGTGTACACTCGAGAATAATTTTTTCATACCAAACGTACACATACTATTATAAACTAGAATTGATTCAGTTACTTTAATAAAAATAAAATTCTATCCCTTGGGTTAATTACCAGAATTTCCACGGCTCCCACACGTCTACAATGATGTCATCCCCGTCCACAACAAAAAACAGCGCATGCATTGCAGCCGTGATACACATGTGCTGGGGCAGCAAATCGACTCTTTCGCCCAGTTCCCAGACTAGCGCCTTTGTTGCCACCTCTTCGGCGCGCTCCTCAGAGCCATCCCACGCGAGTAGACCGTGCTCCTGCGAGACGCGCACAATCTTCCACCCAGGCCGGCCACGCACGTGGGCCAAACCGCCCCAGCGACCAGGCTCGCGAGTAAGCGCAAGTACGCCAGCATTGACAAGATACTCGTTGCGCTCAGAGTAGAAGCTGACCACCTCAGACTGTGTCCAGCCCGCAATTGACGAGGGTGCAGCGAGGCTCGATGACGCCTGTTGAAGGTCGAGAGCAAGAAAGTTGCCCGCGTGTAGCTCGAGCTCCGCTCCACTGCCGAGCAGCTCGTGCAGCACGGGTGTGACGTCCGCCTCTGCGAGGGCATGCGCTGTGGGTGTCGCACCAAACGATAGCGTCAGCTTGCGGCTGTTGCCATTGTGGTCTGACAACAGCGAGCTGGGAACAGACTTCAAGGCCCTGAGCAGTGTATCAAGCTCGCGGTGAAGGTGGGCCTTTGCCGCGGCTTCGTCTGTTGCGCCGTAGCTCGAGCCTGCGTGAACGTAGTATCCCGCTAGCTCCACGCGGTCCGCGTGCTGCTGTAGCAATTCCAGTATTTGCGCGTACGTGTTGGAGCCCAGCGGCACGCCTGCGCGGTTATCTTGCGAGTCGACCTTCACAAACAGCGACCATTTGCCAACTGTTGGTTGCGGCTCCGCAAGCAGTAGCAGCTTAAGCTGATCCGGATGGTCCACAAAGGCGCTAACGCGGAGGCCCTTTTCCGCGTACGCATGCTTGATTGCTGCAAGCTGCGAAATCACAGACTTGCCGAGCGGCAGTCCGTACAAGACGTCCGTGACTCGGCCCTCGTCAAGAAGCGGTTTCAACCCGCGAATCTCGGCAACTGTAGACGCAACCACGCGCGTGGTGACATCGCCAAGCGCGAGGCGTGTCGCCTCGACCGTCTTAAGAGTCTTAACGTGCGGCCGGAACTGCACTGTGATTTCATTACCAGCAGCGACGGCGCTTTCGTTGATGGCGACAAGCTTGGCGTGCATGCGAGCCACGTTTGCACGGATTTTGGCCGAGTCAACCACAAACGACGGTACAGGAAGTGTGCGCACTGATTGGCCCACAAACTGCTTAGCTTTGTTTAGATCAGTTAATGACGATGATTCCATTTTTCTGTAATGCTTTGTAAATTACGGCGCCTAATGGCTGAAAAAAAAAAAAGTGTGCTTTTATGACGAGACGCCGGCAATTGAGACGAACACAAAAAGAAGCAGAGTAAACTAAAAGAAGCAAAAAAAATTAACAATTGAAAGGAATAGCCGAAGAAAAAAACAACTAAGAAAGAGAACCCAAAACTGAGTAAGTTGGTAAGTTTTTCTAAATAAGGACCTTTTTAATTTTTAATGTCGTCGTTTGTTTTTTCATGTTCCTGATAGCCAATTCAAAGATCTTCTGGCGTGGGGGTGGAAAAAAAAGAAGAAAAAAAAAAGCGCAATTTTGTTATCGACGCTTTACTAGGCACCTACTCGGACCTCTTACAATGTAAAAATCCGTACTTGAAATCCCTCTTGATATTTACTTTCCGATAGCTTCATCAAATTCCTTCTACCATTCGTATTTCCAGCTATATAATAATTGAGTCGTTGATCCAAAGGGTTTTCACCAATTAGCTTTCCTAAATTATACAACATTTTTAATTGTTTTTTTTTCCTCGTTTCACCTACTGACTTTCTTACGTCCCACAAGTTGATCTGCGATCCTCATCAGGTGCATCCAGTGCGCCTTCTTTGGCCGCCGCTCCCTCACATCCGTCTCGTGCGCCCAAAGATAGTGGATTGGCGAGTACACCAGTTTTGAGGACCGCACACCTAGCACCACTGCCGTATTGCGCAACTCATCGTTATTCACAACTCTGTTGCTCATATTGTCTTCAACCGAAATTTGATGATGTTCAATGAACTGGCACGCCTGAACCGCAAACCGCGTCGCGCGAACACGGTCTATTGGCGACGGGTTGCCTCCTTGTTGCACGTGACCCGGTATTGCCGCTCGTGCATCAAACTTACCTTTGGCCTCGTCGCAAATGAGGTTCACAATAATTTCCGTTGACAGCGTGCGCGACGACTTTTCGTTGCGCAAAATCAGCTTGCCCGCGCGGTTTTTGCCTTTGTCGTCCTCAAACGCTCGTTTAAGGCTGTCAATGTCAGCCTCGAGCTGTCTCAGACTGATGCCTTCTTCGGGAAAATATACGGCGTGCGCGCCGGTCGCGAGGCTTGCGTAAGCAGCGACGAACCCATATTTGCCGCCTTGGACTTCGACCACAAATACACGACGTCTAGATGCTGATGCTGACTGCTTAATAACGTCGCAATAATTGACCAGTGAGTTCATACAGGTGTCAGTGCCCAATGAGTAATCAGTACCGGGAACGTTGTTTGAGATCGTAGCAGGGATACACACCATTGGAATTTTGAACGCTGGATATGATTCGCGCGCCTCCTCCAGCTGGTGTAGTGATGTAAACGCCTCAAACCCGCCAATGATAATGAGACCATCGAATTTGTACTTTTGGAAACTGAATGCGATTCTGCCCATGTCAGCGTCAGGCATGTTTCTGTTTGTACCTATCTCGCAGCCACCACGAATCATCCAATTCTGAACCTCTAGCCAAGACAGCTCATTCACCGACTCATGTCGCGTGAGACCCGTCCAACCATTTTGAATAGCATACGGCTTGTGACCGCGTGAGAGACAGTATGCCGCAACACCGTGGATTGCCGAATTCATACCACCAGCGGGTGCGCCGACAGTAACAACAGCTATATTTAATGACTTCTTCGCTGGATTTTTGACAGATCTTTGATCGGCAGATTTGATAGTCAAAAAATTTTGAAAGTTTTCAGAAAACTCTGTATTACGCAGCGACATAGCATGGGCAAAGTCCTTGGCCTTGATAGCCTTGGCCACTTCTTGGGTTGCCGCTACGGCTTCAACAAGGCTACGACGCACGATTTTATTTTCAGTGATTCCAATCATAGGCGATGGCGTGTCGGGAGTTGCAGACAATATTGCATCGACAGCTTCTACACCTTGGAGCGTCGCTAGTAGTCTATCGGCTGCAACGGCGTGACCTCCGCGTTGAACATGACCCAGAGTCGTGATCTTGCAGTCTAGGTCCAGACCGTCCAGCACGCCCTTTACCTGCTCGACGGTAATTGCTTCAAGATTTGAATTTATTGCGCCTTCAGCAACAATGATAATAGTTTTTCTTCTACCATTGGCTCTGTGGCGCTTAACAATTTTGCTCATATGCATTTGCCACTCCTTGTCGTGCGGTGGCTGTTCTGGAATAAAAATGAAATCGGCGCCAGTAGCAATACCCGCCATTAGTGCCAGCCAACCACAGTGGCGGCCCATTACCTCAATGACAAAAGCTTCTGAGCGTGACTGTGCAGTTGTGTCAATGTAATCAACCGCCTCGCAGATGCGCTCAAGAGATGAATAAGCTCCAATTGTCGCATCGGTGGAAGCCATGTCATTATCAATGGAACCTACTAATCCGCAAATATACAGATGCTCGTGAGACTTGGCTTGGTCTTCTTCCAACTCGCCCATCTCTACAAGCTCTTTTAGCAGTGAAGGCCATTCTTCACGGAACTTATCTGCACCTGTCAAAGAGCCATCGCCACCGCAGACAATGAGCGCGTCAATTTTATTTGTTACCATGTTTTTGGCAGCTTTTCGTCGGCCAGCGCGCTCGCGGAAGCCAGCACAGCGGGCGGTGCCGATAAACGTGCCGCCAGGAGCTAGCCAGTCGCGGACGTCATCCCAACTCATTTTCTTGATAAATTTTTCACCCTGAAGCAAACCTTTATAGCCTTCAAGAATGGCATAGGCTTCGCAGCCATGGTATATAGCAGTGCGCACAACGGCTCGCACTACTGCGTTCATTCCGGGTGCATCGCCGCCGGAGGTCATGACAGCGATGCGACGCCGCTTGGGCGCATTGGCAACGTTTGCTTCACGTTCAGAAATTTCTTGGATTTGAGTTGACTTCACCAAAGCCGGTTCTATAGAGGGCACGTAGCGGTTGGCGTTTGAGACAAGAGACTTGTCGACACTTGGAGATAGAGGTTTCCGTGAGGAAAAGGCAACAAGATTACCCATAGGATCACACGCCACAACTTCTACCGGTGAGTCGGCTGTCGGGTAAGATTGGAATCGGGTATTACTTTTTTCAAGGGTTTCTATGCAAGCTTTAAGATTGTCGGTTGTTAAGACAGTCTCAGGCGCGACCGAGCGCCAGTCAACGTTATCTTTCAGAGCACTAGAATTGTTTGTTGATTTGGTAGGGCTCACAGAGGTCAATCTAATTTTGAGAGTGACGCCAAAGTCTTTGACAGCGTCAGAGTGGCTAAACTCGGCGTCAGGCATGACATTGAGCCAAGTTTCTTTAATAGACTCAATGGTGTGAGAAGAATGGGAGGTACGCTCGCGGGACGACAACGGATTTGAGTAGTCAAAGAAATGGATTTGGGCGAGGCCAAACTGCTCGTAGAAGGAGATGGTCTGTTCGTAAACATTACAGTCACTGGTGACCAAAGAGAAACTTGAAAACAACTTTACTAGGTTAGAGTGAGACATTTTGGATAGGATAGATTTGTCCTGCGTTTACTCAATTCTTGCAAAAAGAAGTAGCAAGAATGAAAAAAAATAATATATTTACGAAAGAATGAGAATTTAATACTAAAAAGAGTAAAATAAAATAAAATCATAAAAATTGAAAAGAGCAAAAATCATTGAATAAATTGAGGAGAGAAAAATTAAAGCTTGTTTTACCTTTTTTTTTGGATCTTGGTTTAAGTTGCATTCAAAAATATGGGGAAGGTTTTTTTGGGAGGAAGGAGAGTGTGTTTCCAGTAGCAGTCGTTGAGAACTGCTGTAGGCTCCAAACTTCGTTTAGAAAATAATGAAAAAAAATAGTTTTTAAAGGCAAAAACAGAGAATTATTTTCAAACTCCATTGAGCATTACCTTTTTCTCTTTTATATTCTAAGTTTGTTAGATTGCTAATTAATAGGCAGCTGTGGTGATATCATTGATCGCGGTTTTTTCAACTTTGTTCATCATACAATTGCACGCAATTTAGCCAACTTCAACATTTAATATTAATCAATTGACTAACTGAATTAACAGCAGTTATATTTGATGATTTTCCAGCTTTACTAAATTTAAAATAACTAAGCAAAGTTATCAAAATCACACGTTTTAAACGACTAAAAAGTCATTCAGGCATAAATTTCAAAGCTGCTGGTATCAGAAAAAGTGCCACTAATAAATTCATTGGATTAACTAGAAAAAAGTATTGCCAATCTACACTCATATTACAATTTATAAAATATACAAGACTTAAAATCAATTTTGTAGAATTAATGAAGATCTTTTCCTTGAAATCATGTCACTCTACATGTTGTGAAGTTGCAATCTAGTTTAAGAGAATAAATAATTTCTTAAAAATTTTCTTTCAAGTTATCACAACTGCACACTACTTTTTTGTGCATCTTGTAATAACTGATGTCTATGTTTGAAAACTTAAAAACAGACTGTTTCAATTCATCGTCCTTTCATGAAGACTTTTTTGTTATTCATTTGGTTTCTTTGTGTCCTTGCTATTCCGACGACTTTTTTTTTTTCTATTCCCACAACGTTTTTCTTTTGGTTCACACAAAAAAAAAACGCTGTAAATGGTCATAAAACTCATCAAAACTTTCAAAAATTGAGCTACAGGTGGCAATGAAAGAACAGCAGGAGATGATTAAGACTCAATTATTATGTTGTGGCTATGTAAATGGGTTTTGAAAAAAATATGAAGCTGATAATGAAAAGTTGAGTGAGGTTTTGTTGAAAAAAAAAATGACATCCAAATAGGCGGAGATACAGTGTTGTGTGCTATACATTTTTCCACACAGACTAAAAATTGATGTCGTGTAATTAAAAACCAAATAAAAAAACGTCGTCAGAATAGTAAGACACGTTTATTTCATTCTAAAAACGTAATTTGCTGGGCTAGACCCAGGTCGGAACCACCCTCCCATACCTCTTTCGATGACTCCCAGCTACTCGTACATTAATACTAATAGAAATAGATTATACTTGAAATTCAACTATTCATGGATTTGGTGCACACTTGCGAGGGCGCGCTTTTCTTCTTGTAAACGAGTTTAATTTCATATATACATGATCAAGACTACTTCCGCGCTTGCCCAGTCTCTCCTGACTTTCAGTCCTGCGGTCTCAATCTAAAAACGAAAACGAAGCACCCATTATTTTCACTTGCAAAAAACTACGTTTTTTCCCTTCAGCTCCTCAAGTCTTGCATTTTCATAACTATTATAAGAGATTTTGGAATTAATACGGTATAGGTTATAAATGCTGTACTACACGCAAAAAGGAATTAAAAAAATTATGTATATTGTTCCTTATGTCGTTCTTTCCGTTTGGTTCCAGCGGATGAGAAAGCCATACTGAAAACTTAGGCAGATTCCTCCTCCTCAAGAATTCTTTCAAAGGAAAACGGCAAGTAGGCTTTACCCTCACCCTCAAAGAACTTGGACATGGACTCAACCCAGTGCAGACGTAGCGAGTGCAGCATCGCAGAGGTACCCTCCATAACAACAAGAATACAGACGGTAAGCACAAACCACATACCAAATAAGAAGACAGTTACAATTGAGCCAAGCACGCCAGTCTGTGAAAATGAACCAGCAAGAGTCATAGACCACAGTACAGTAGACAACTGCGCGTGGGCAAGCGAAAGCGCCCACAGACGAAGGTACGACGCTGTGTGCGACACTGTATTGAGGCAGAACTCAATTGTGTGGATGACCTGGTGGATCATAATGTCGCCAAAACTCTCACCGTGGCCCCCTTCCTCGTCGTCGTCATGTTCAGCTTCCTCTTGGTGGCCGTTGAGGAGGCCAGTAGCCTCCTCAGCAGCAGCCTTCTCGTTCAGCTTCTTGCGTAGGTACAAAGGCTTGAGTAGCAGCAACCAGGGAACACATACAAAAGCAATTCCCAAAAGAATGACTTGCACGGTGGCTTGGCCGGGGTAAAGTGGGTCTTCAATGGTACCAGGTGAAAGAAACATGTTAATAAGCATGTTCAGCAAACCAGGAGCAGGCTTGCCAATGGCAATCCAGTCAACTGACCACTTGTAAACAATGCAAATAGAGAGGTAACCAAAGATACTCTGCATGAAAAGCAGACCAGGAACAAAGTTTCCCCAGATATCAATAGGTTTTTTGAAATGAAGGGCATTCACCAAGGAAAACATGTAACTGTAATTCATGTGAATGAAACCCATAAGGATAGAAAGTTTCATCTTGTACGAGTTGGTGAACAGCAAGTTGTTCTCAGTGCCGTGCCAGGCGCTATCAAGACCAAACGCATAAGTGCCAACTTTGTGAGCAATGAGAGTGTCACCCTCCTCCCAGTGAGAGGGCCAAGCCCAGCCAGACTTGAACAATGTGAGAGAACGAGAGAACACATCGTTGTACAAAAGACCAGTGTACATAGAAAAAACACCCATAAGCAGTAGAATGTAACGACCGCTGTAGGCCATGTCAAAGATCTCATCTCGCTTGAGCTTAGCAATTTTTTTCTCATTTAAGACGAGAGCCAAAGCAGCCAAAGTCAAAATGAAACCATGTCCAAGATCACCAAACATGATGGCAAACATAAAGGGAAAAGTGATGACGGTAGGAAGACCAGGATTAACTTCTCTATAAGTGGCAACAGCATAGACATCAACAATAGCCTGAAAGGCCCCAGTGAATTTGTTGACTCTGTGGAATGTGGGAGGAGTCTTGTTAGTGGAAAGCTCATTTAGAATCGAGGAAACCTCAACACCAGAATTAGAAGTAATAGTGTCCAGAGTAGATTGAACGAACGCGATGTCATCCTTAGGAATCCATCCCTCTGCAATCAAACACTTTCTTCTGGGGTCAAAGATAAACTGGTTCAAAGTGCCATAAATGGCTTTCTCCTTGGCTAAAATAACAGCCCAGGCGTTGACCTTGGCAGAAATAAGAGAGAGCTCAGTGTTAAGAGTGAGCTGAGTGTTTCTTACAACACTGTTGATATCAGCAATGCGGCCGTTGACCTCTTCCAGATGCTCAGCCCGAAGAGCAGAATCCTGGTCTACTTTGTGCAAGTCAGCGTCAAGAGCCTCTGCGATACGTTTGACCTTGCCCACGAGAGTGGAACCGTGGGTAAAGACAATAAAAACGCTCTTCGCAATGGACTTGCCAGACTTGGGATCATAGACAGGCTCCTCAATCTCAATTTCGCGAAGAAGAAGATTACCACGCAGAGCACGCCAAAGAATGCGTTCCAAAATGGTCAATTTTTCCTTGGCAATGACACCCGAAACAAAGTTGACGTTGAGCAAATTCATGGGAGGGAAAGCGCCACCTGCGGTCTCTTCAGTGTCGTTCTCCTCAGTATCGGCAAGCAAAGGGGCGGTGTCAGATCCATTGACATAATTATCGTTACCGTTCGTTTTTGGAACTTGACTGGAGGATGAAAAGATCACGTCGGCACCTGTGATAACATGTCTAAGTTCAAGAAGCTGGGTTTGTTTTTGAAGTAGGTCAGCCTCAGAAGAAGTGAGCTGAGTAACACGCTCTTCTAAAGAATTGAGCTTTTCAATTAAATCGTCAATGTCGCTAGGAGTGGGAGCAACAGCCACAGAATCTGGAGGAGGCGAAGCAAGGATTTCTCTCTTTTCGAGCTGGCTGCCAAACAAACGAATCTGGCGCTGACCGTTGTCAATACGTCGAATCTCCTTAACAAAACTTCTTTGAAATGCGCTGACCTTAGAGTTGAGATCTCTAAAGTGAACATTACCGAGATCACCGAGAGAAGAGACTACATCACGACCAATTTCGGTGGAAATGTAGAGTTGAACAAGGCTCATTTCCGCAGAGCCTGTAATACGAGTTAATAATCTGTCATAAGAGTCAAATTCAGAATTGACTTACGGAAAATAGCCTCTTTGCTACTCATTATGATACAATTTAAAGCTAATGAGGGGGGTTAAACAGCAAAAGGGATGTGTTGTTTTAAAAGGTATAGATGAACTGTGAATTCAAACTATAGTCGTTGGTGGTGACAAGGAAGAAAAAAAAAAAAAAAGGAAGTTTTGAAAAAGAAAAAAATAAAAAAAATGAAATGGCTGCTAATTGGGATGAGGTGAACAGCCATTAATGAGAGAAGCAGCCAAACAAGTTTGAATCTTTCATGAACTGCCTGCTACAATAAAGGCCTCGAACCCAAGAAATTTTTAATTTTTCTTTCTAAAATTTATTTGCCATTTTTCAATACTTGACTAAGGTGTTTTTTTGAATTTTTGTTAAACAAAGATTTCTCTGTTTTTTTTTTTCTCTCTCTCTCTCTCTGTGAAACTTGCTCTCATCTCACCAAGTGCTTTTGTTGGTTGCTACTATGCAAATAAAAAAACAAAGGTTTAGGGTTTTCAAGAGGTCAAAAAAAAAAACATAGAGACCAGCTACTGTACATGTTAAGGCGGTAGGCTCCCAAATCTTTGACTTTTTTCCGTATCTTCATTTTCAGCTTTTCGGTTCACAAGATTGTCAGAAACTGGAAAAGAGGCTTTACAAAGTACCCTTTGATAGAGCTGTCTGATTTAATTTGTTTGTTTGTTTTTAACGCATGTAAAGAAAGTATTTTCTAAATGATTAAAAAGGGTTCTTTTAGTTTTGTTTTTTTCCATTGATACATATTAACATTAGATACATTAGTTAGAGTCAGTCTTGGCCTTCTTAGCGACAGGCTCAACGGACTCAGCATTGTCGACAGCTTTAAGGGCAGGGGTGCTCACAGTAGCATGGTACTCTCTAATGATAGAATCGACATCATCAATGTTCAAGGAGCGAATATCACCAAGCTTCTTAATCTTAGCAGTAACCTCCTTGCACTGGTCATCAGACAATTGCAGATTGAGCTGATCAACACGAGACTTGATAGCATTCCAGCCAGTAAGACGGTTGGCAAAATGAATGTATCTGGTAAGACCGAAATCAGAAGGATTAAGAATCTCGTAGGTGGAGGGGTTTGCAAGGATCGCCTTAGCATGGATACCAGCCTTGTGAGTAAAGGCACAGAAACCAGTGATGGGGTTGTTAAAAGGAATATTGACGTGGACGGCCTCGGCAACCAAGTTTTCAAGATCTCTCAGCTTGTGGAGCTTGTACTTAGAAAGAACGTAGTCACGGTCAGCAGCAATCATACGGGCCATGAGACCACCAAGAGGAGTGATTCCGTTTCTCTCACCAATACCAAGAACAGAGACATCAATGAGTCTGGCACCACCCTCTAGAGCAGTGTAAGCGTTAGCAATAGCACAACCAGTATCGTCGTGGAAATGGCACTCAATGTCACAAGAGACGACAGATCTCAATGTTCTGACAAGCTCGAAAACTTGTCTGGGGTTGGCACAACCAACAGTATCGGCAATACCCACACGGTTGACACCAATCTTGTCAACAGTCTTGTAAATATTGAGCAAGTCAACAAGATCAGATCTGAAGGAATCCTCAGAAGAAAATCTAATTTCAATGTTATGTGACTTGACGAACTCAATGACCTCGACAGCAGACTTGGCAATGTAGTTCATATCCTTGCCGTGAGAATACTGTCTCAGAAATTGAGAAGTACCAATAACGACGTCGACACCATCAACACCGGTAGCAACTGCCAGTCTGGCATCATCCATGTGACATCTAATGTGAGTAAGAATCTTAGCCTTGAGGCCAAGCTTGCAAATAGCCTCACAGTCCTTGCGAGACTGCTCTGAAGCCGCCGGAGAGGTCAGCTCAATGTAGTCGACACCAAAGTCATCGAGAGCCTTAGCAATTTCAATTTTCTTCTCAGTATCGAAAAAAGCGTTGGCAAACTGCTCTCCCTCTCTTAGCGTCGATTCAATAAGCTGGAAATTTGACACATTCGAAAGGTAGTCACCAGGATGAGGTCCATAAGGGTTACGGGGATGAATGGCAGGAGCGACGGGGATCTTCTCGTCGTTGTTTGAAGCGGGGGCGTTATCAGCAGTCTCACACATTTTAGATATGTTTTAGATAGTTTAATATAAAGGAAAGAAAAAAAGGGAGGTTAATTTTTTATAAACAAAGAGGATTCTGAGAAGAAAAAGGATTTTTTTGAGGAAAAAAAAAAAACTGAAAAAATTTAAAACGGGGAAATCTGCAAACTTTTTATATTCAGTCAGTAATGAAAAAAAATTGAATTTCTAGATTTTAAATCAATTCAAATCATAAATACAAAATTACTTCTCGGTTATAAAGTATTTAATGACTATGAAAGTAACAAATAATTTGAAAACTATATAGTAATGGGTCCGTTTACTTTTTAGTATTTTCGTTCGGATAGCTGTTTTAATCTCTCGAGCTGCCGATAACCTACCATGTAAGTCTCATTTTCTGATTTGCGTGGTCTTGCTTAGTTGTTTTTTTTTAAAAATGCAAACAGATAAACTTTTGTCAGGAAGAAAAAAAAAGTGAGTGTGAACTATCTCAGCCAAAATTTTATCAGGTTCTCTTTATATGAACTCAAAGTTTAAAAGACTGAAATTTTTAATACTAAGAGTTGTTTTATTGTTTTATTGCTCATTTTTTTTTTGGTAGTGCTAGCTGCGATATTTGGTCGCACTTCTGTTATTATTTTTATCTCGATTCCTGTCGAGTTTGTAAATGAAAACTTATCAGAGCTATTGACCAGAAATGCTTTTTGAGAGTTATCCTCGAAGCTATGATAATTTTCATTATTTACTGTTTTTGCTTCTATCTACTACCACTTGACCGAAATTTATCAGATGAGCAAAGCATAACGTTTTCATATTTTCAACCTCTCGTAGTGAGTAATATTACAAGCATGTTTTGTTTTGGCTTCTGGCAAATGAAAAGCTGAAAATTGAAAGGAAAAAAAAAAAGCATTTGGCCGTTGCTAATGAATCAATTTTTTACCATTTCTTTTACTTTTTTTGGCTTGACATTGTAATACAGATTCCAAAGTCTTTAAATTTCCAACCCTTTTAAAAGTCTCGAATCTTGATCCCAAAATTTGTAAAAGCTTTAGCGCTATTATTATTTTAAATTCTTAAAAAAAAGGAATTTTTTTCTTAGTCCTATGAAAACTTTTGAAAGTGATTTCTGTAAGATGTTGGTTTATCTCTTGGGAGACTGGTTGAACCTGTACTTGAGTTTTAAGTCTGAGGTAAGTGAGTCATAATTAAATTGATACTTGAGACTCAAGTCAGTTATCACAAATTCTTTTTTTTTCATAATTTAAAAAAAACATCTTAGAAAAAAACATTTTGTGTCTCGGCAATTGATGCAGTCACACACATTTTACTCACATACTGGGCGACTGATAAAGTGACGGGATTGAAATTTACAGCTTGAAAATTTTTTTCAGCCAGATATTTGATTACATAAATAACCTCAAATTTATAAGAATTTACGTAAGTAACCTAATATTAACCTAGAATGTGAATAAAATGTGTGTGACTGCATCAATCGCCAGGTCTCCCAACCTGACAAAATACAAGTCACCAAAAACTAGCACTTGCCATCTTTTTTAAAGTTTAAAAACGCTGCTTGCACGAGCTGTAACCTTCAGCCAACCACTGGGTGCCATTATGATCGCGGTATGTTAAAATTACTAACCATCCGCGACTTGGTTAAATTTGAGTATTTCTTAACCTTTTATGTAAGCATAATTTCTGCAAATTTAAAAAAAAATACACAAAAATAAAAATCTTTAGAGCAGAAGGATGATACAAAAACAAAGTCGCATAGCTGTTAGTTTCAAAAGAAAGCTAATTAATTTTAGTTACACCCCAAGAAATCCTCTTAATACAAAATTTTATCAATGGTAGAAGCTGTAAAACTTTTTAACCAAAAGTTAAAGAATTTCATCAGGTTAACTAAGTTGCGGCAGGTTAGTTACGTAAACATACAGCGACTTTACCGGCGCTAGAATAGTACCCGTTGCTTTATCATGGATCTATAGCTGGAGGCAAAAAAACCATGGTGGAAAAAAGCCTTCTGTTTCGATCGCTGGCTATGTGGTGTCTTATTACTTTGGAGTTTGAGCTCTAGCATTGTTTTAATGGTGTGCGATTCTTGTGTTTGGGTGATCAGTCATTCGCGGTCAATTTTTGATAAAAGGACTTTTATTGCGTAGAGTCCCTTTCGCGTGCTCAGAAATCCAGCTATATCTAGGTCTGGTGAGTCTCAATCAACACATGCCTTTTGTGCTTAGTCCTCAAATAATGTTTAACGACATGTAAGACGCTGTCAAACTTGCCGCATTCGTGGTTGGAGTGGTCTTTAGACACATTATCTTCTATACGTACTCACCAAAGTGTCCGTTGGAAGTACTAAATTGTGTGATTCTGCTTAATACTTCTCAAGAGCTGTTTTTGAAAATCTTAGTGGTGATTAACTTCGTCATGTTGGTTGTTGGGCTCTTGTTGCAGTTTTCTGTGATTAGCTTGTATGTTGAAAATGCCATTAACTTGTTTTAAACGCCTTAAAGTTCGGTACCTTTCCTTCTCTTCACTTTCTGATCATCCAAGATCTGGGAAAAAACTCTACTGCGTTAGGAACGCATGTGCACATTTACTTCGAAATTATCTCAGTGCACATTAACTTCGAAATCAAGCAACTTGGATTTTCCAACACTGCTGCGCATCAGGATCAATATTTTATATCCAGACAGTCTGTCCGACATCACATTACGGTACCAATCATACACACTATTATTATTTAGGCAAAATACAAATTAAAACAAAATAAGTGAAATTATTCGAGAAAAATCAATCATTGTTCAATAAACCCTGTTATAAGTAGTCGAACATATTGCTTTTTAACGGGGAGTTGTATTTTTTATAAAACTGCCAATTATTTTAAATAAAATAGCTTGTTTAATTGTGTAATAATTTAAATTAGCACAGTTGCTACATGCCCTGACATGAAAAGAAGATCCGAAATTAAGTCTGGTGCTGATTATGCTTTTTTTTCTCTGACAACTCTCACTCGTAAAACATAAAATTTTTTGTAATAAATTGATTTAGTTTGACCTGCTGTTCTTTAAATAGTTGCATTTCATTAAGACACTCTAAAAGCTCACTCATTAGAAATGGTAATTTCCAAATTTTTCTCTTTTTTAAACCACTCATGTAATAAAGCATAGTTAAATAAGGCTTCAATATATTTTAAACAAGAACAGATAAATGCTGAAGGGTTGTGACGGCACTTCTTTAGGACATTATATCCAGAATTTTCAGTACAGGGTGGATGTGGTCATCAAAATTTTCATTTAGAAAATCTGTTTTCTTTTTGGTGTCTTTTCTTTTTTCAAATCTGTAATTTTTAGTTTCTTTAATAGACCTTAGACAACCAAAATCGAAATTTTAACACACACTTAAATGAACTTGTGTTGGAAAAATTAATGTTGTTGCGACTTGTGAACAATCAAAATTTGTGCAATTTTGTATGTAAATTCAATTTGGACAAGACCGTGAGTTGCTTTAAAAGGGGCACAATTCTTAACAAAGTTGGTAATAGCGGGGTTTCACCGTATAGAAGTTGTCAGATTAAGAGTGTTAAGTTTTTTTTTTTTTCCTTAACAAAACTCAATATTTTTTCTAACCTTGAATCGGCTTGTTACAACGCGCGCAGGTCACGATG
>JAKVQX010000294.1:0-21783 GCA_030463015.1 Geotrichum citri-aurantii
TCACCCCCCCCCCCCCCCCCCCCCAAAAAAAAAAATTCTTCAAGAATTAAAAAAAAAACTTGTCTTCCCTTCTTTCTTACATCCAGTTTCCCTTTAGTGGTCATACCCTGTCTGAGAAGCCGTCCTTGGAAATTATCATATCGCATAAGAAGAACGGAAATTTTCATATTCTCACTAATAACACACACATATAAACACACATACACAAACACACACAAACACTACACGCATATTTATTCATTTAAAGTGACGACCATATAATAATCGGTAAGTCTTTTTTTTTTTTTTTTTTCTTAATTTTTTTGTTGTTGATGCCAAGTTGAGCCAATTGGGATCCGTGAAATTCAAGTCTAGTTGGCCAACAACCCCATCTTTTTGCTTCTTTTGTTCCCGGAGTCTCAAACTAACTTCATCAACCAGTTCAATTAAACACTATTCGAATTATTCTTGGTCTCTAGCTTCAGATTTTACTCTTTTTCGTTCTTTCGACCTCATATATATACACGACATACAATGCTATCTCGGACTCGCCTATTAAATTCCAGTCTACGACATATCTCCAGAGCGAGCACACCTGCCCGACTATTTTCTCGGTCAGCGATTCGTCGCGCTGAGGTTGAAGTCACTATCGACGGCAAGACAATTTCTATCGAGGCCGGCTCAGCTCTCATCCAGGCCTGTGAAAAGGCCGGTGTAACCGTTCCCAGATACTGCTACCACGAAAAGCTCGCCGTTGCTGGTAACTGCAGAATGTGCTTGGTCGATGTCGAAAGAGCACCCAAGCCCGTTGCTTCATGCGCTTTCCCTGTTGCCCCCGGCATGGTTGTTAGAACCGACACCGAAAGAGTCAGAAAGGCTCGTGAAGGTGTCATGGAGATGATGCTTTCCAACCATCCCTTAGACTGTCCCGTCTGTGACCAGGGTGGTGAATGTGATCTTCAAGACCAGTCTATGAGATACGGCAAAGACAGAGGTCGTTTCCACGAAATTGCTGGCAAGCGCGCTACTGAGAACAAGGAAATTGGTCCTTTAATCAAGACTTCCATGAACAGATGTATTCACTGTACTCGTTGTGTTCGTTTCTCCAACGATGTTGCTGGTGCTCCTGAGTTTGGTACTTCGGGCCGTGGTAACGACATGCAGATTGGCACATACCTAGAAAAGAACCTCAACTCTGAGCTTTCGGGTAATGTTATTGATTTGTGTCCCGTCGGTGCCCTCACCTCTAAGCCTTATGCTTTCCACGCTAGACCTTGGGAGCTTAAGAAGGTTGAATCTATCGATGTTCTTGACGGTTTAGGATCCAACATTCGTGTTGACTCTCGTGGTGTTGAAGTTATGAGAGTTCTCCCTAGACTTCACGAAGATGTTAATGAAGAGTGGATTTCCGACAAGACCAGATTTGCTGTCGACGGCCTTAAGACTCAACGTCTCACTACTCCCTTGGTTAAGGTTGGTGACAAGTTCGAGACTGCCACTTGGAACGATGCTCTTCAGGCTATTGCTGATGCCCACAAGCGCCTCAATGTCACTGGTGACGAGTTCAAGGGTATTGCCGGTGATCTTGTCGAGGTTGAGTCTTTGGTTGCTCTTAAGGATCTTGCCAACACTCTTGGTTCCGAAAACCTCACCCTCGATTCTATCAGA
Organism: Geotrichum citri-aurantii; assembly: GCA_030463015.1. Taxonomy (NCBI): domain Eukaryota; kingdom Fungi; phylum Ascomycota; class Dipodascomycetes; order Dipodascales; family Dipodascaceae; genus Geotrichum; species Geotrichum citri-aurantii. The sequence goes on from JAKVQX010000294.1 coordinate 1,648, forward strand.
GCTCCCCCTGCTCATGGTGTTGATATCCGTTCCAACTACATTTTCAACTCTTCCATTGTTGGCATTGAAGATGCTGATGCTATTCTTCTCGTCGGCACCAACCCTCGTCATGAAGCCGCTGTTTTGAACGCCAGAATCAGAAAGCAGTTCCTGCGCTCTGATCTCGAGATTGGTCTTGTTGGTGAGGAATTCGACTCCACTTTCTGGGTTGAGCACTTAGGTAGCAACGCTTCCGCCCTTACTGCTGCTCTTAAGGGTGAGTTTGGTCAGAAGCTTGCTAACGCCAAGAAGCCTTTCATTATTGTCGGTAGCGGTATTACTGAGCATGCTGATGCCAAGGCCATTTACAAGACTGTTGGTGACTTTGTCCTGAAGCACTCCAACTTTATCACTCCCGAGTGGAACGGTTACAACGTCCTGCAAAGAGCTGCTTCGCATAGCGGTGCCTTTGATGTTGGCTTTGTTCCTCCCTCCGCTGAGGTTGCTGCCACTGAGCCCAAGCTCTTGTGGCTTCTTGGTGCAGACGAAATCAAGCCTGCTGACGTTCCCAAGAATGCATTTGTTGTTTACCAGGGTCATCATGGTGATCTTGGTGCTCAATATGCCGATGTTATTCTGCCCGGTGCTGCTTACACTGAGAAGACCGGTACTTATGTCAACACGGAGGGTAGAGCCCAGATCACTCGTGCCTCTGTCGGTCCCCCCGGTGTCGCCCGTGAGGACTGGAAGATCATTAGAGCTGCCTCGGAATACCTTGGCGCCACCCTGCCGTACGAAGACATTTACGAAATTCGATCCAGACTGGGTGAAATTGCTCCTCACTTGCTTAGACACGATGTTATTGAACCCAACACTTTGTCGGAGGTTGGTTTCAAGACTCAGCTTGTTGCTGCCAACAAGGGTTACACTGCCACTGATGCTGAGATTACCAAGGTCATTGAGGACTTTTACTTCACAGATGCTATCTCGAGAAGCTCACCAACGATGGCTAAGTGTTCTAATGCATTCAACGCTCAGCCAGCTGAGGAGGAACCTCAAGTTGCATTTGGTTAAGGATATACGATATTTTGATATGATTTTTGTGTAATAAATTTTAATAAAGTGTAGTTTGTTTTTTTCCTATTCAAATTTCTTGATTAAATTGTGAACGTAGAATGTGCAAATGTCAGTTTTATTTCAAAAACACAGGTTTAATATGTCATTGATGTATTGTTTGGCGTAAAGTTTATTTAGAATTATGTCCAAGCTTCTTATTCATCCAGTCTGCAATCTTGGGGTAGTTCTCAGTGAGTGCAAAATAGGCAGCCCGCTTCTCGGCGCTCTTCTTGGAACTTCCAGTCGACTCCGCAATCTTGGTGCCATCCAACTTGAGCTTACTCTTGAAAATAGTTTCCTTGTTGTCATTAGTCTTCTCCTTAGTACTGTACGAAATCAAAGTCGCAAGCTTGGGTCCGAGCAGTTCTTTAAGATAGGCAGTAGGCTTGACGGCAAAATCAGTCTGGTTCTTTTCAATAAATTCTTCCTGAAGTTTTTTGGGATCATCAGTATCAATGGGACTGTATTGAGGAGTGTCATTGCTTGAGATGCTGGCCAGCTTGCTGGCTACCGACTCGGCAATCAGGACAGGATCGGCTTTCCGCTTGAGACTGTACTTTTCAATGACATTTTTTTTGCTAAGAGCTACCATGGCGGCCCTCAGACCAGCCTCCTTAGCGGTGCCTGCCTTACCAATACCGATGATCTCATCACCCATCCGGCACTCCACCACAGTGTATCCCTGCCCGGTCTGGACAGTCTCATAAACAGGGCTCATCTTGTCACTGCCAATTTTTGTGTACAAAGAAACCTTAGCTTCATAGTTGATAGGAACGTTTCCAACCTGCGACCGCTCAATGGACAACAGGATGGGACTTGCAAGTTCTTCCAGCCAATTCTTGATCAAGTCAAAAGCTTCGGAAGACTCGCCATAGTCAATCCAAAGACCTCCAACATATGCTTCAAAGGCATCGGCAACATACTTGGGTGTCTTAGCCGCACTACCTACACCTCCAACTACCATCTTCTTGAGATTGGCTTCCGGGTCGTGAATCCGTAAGGTTTTGTCCATATTGTAGATCTTGGCCCATTCAGAAAGCGTCAAGTTTGTGATTAGCGTTGTTCTAATGTTTGAAAGGTCACCTTCATGCATATAGGGAAATCGATTGTAAATAATCACGGCTGAAATGGTGTGAATGATGGAATCGCCGAGAAATTCGAGTCGTTCGTTATGTACATCCATGAGCTCGACATCTGTAAGATAGTAATGTAAAGAAGCTGAAGACTTGCTTGTAAACACTTGTCGCAACAGTTTTTCGTTTTTGATTGGAGGTAGTGGGGGAGGCCAGTTCAGTGCCTTGCCTGACTTGTTGTTGAGTTCGGTTTTGGACCTTGCTATAGCAGTTCTTTTGATTCCCGCGGCGTTCGCCTTGGCAATATCGTTGGCGCCAAAAAACAATGCAGGAAGTGAATCCTTGAAATCATTATTCACCATAAGTTGATTGTCTGCCATGTGATTGTTGATCAGCTGCTCGACCTTGCCGAGAACGCCAATGTTGCTGATGGAGCAGAGGTTTTGCGCCAGCTTGATGCTTGGATCATCCAAAACTTTCTGAATCTGTTTGTTGTCACTATGAACTTGATCTGGAGTAAAATCCAGAATAGTACGTATCGATTTTCCAAGTGTCACAACAGCCTCTTGCACTTTGACTAAATCCGCCATTTCCACTTCTTTCTTGGGCGCTGGTACGCGGTTAAAAAAGTCGGTCACAATACTATCGAGGGTGTCTGCCGGCTTTTTAGTGATCGGCCGTTCACTGAAGCTAGCTCCTACCGAAATCTTACGCTTGTTATTTCCTGACATGATCTTTTGAATTCGCGTAGAATGATTTGGACCTCGTCGAACTTGTTTGAGCTGGAAAAAGAAAGCAAATAAATTATGTTAAAATATGTGTGGATATGAATGTATAAATTTTTTTTTTTTTGATTTTTTTTCAATACTGAAATTTTAAAAAAAAATTGAAAAATAATAAAATAAAATTTCTAGAACATTGAGCTGCAATTGGGATAAAAGATTGGAAGACCAGAAGAAATGAATGAAAACATACCAAATTTGAGGCCCTCATCATCGATTATGAAGCTCTAACGTAGAAAAGGTTCAGAATTTCTAAATATATATGATACAGCTCATCTAAACTGATAAGGGATGCAAACTGCTTATTTTGTTGAAATTTCAAGTTTTGTTAATTTTTCATTTGAAAATAATAAGGCTACGAACATATCTTAGTTTTAAGTTAGATATCACAAGGCATATTTATTTCAAATGAACACACCCTAAACCTGACCACTCACTGCCTGGTAAGAATTTAACTAGTCAGCCAACGAGGTGTCTGAAATTTTTTTTTTCATTTGATTTTTCAACCCTTTGAGAAGCGAATCACCAACCCTCGAAATCAACACTCATCAACTATAAAGCAATGTCGCAATTTCTCGGACGGGTATGCCGCTACCAGAACTGACCTCAGATATTGATTTAATTTTTAAAAAAATTTACTAACAATTTTCTTTTATTATAACAGACTGGTATTTCGCATGCCCGTGTGTGGCACCACATTGATATGGCGAACGAATCTCGTACTCTGGGTAGAGTCGCGTCTGCCATTGCCTTGACCCTGATGGGCAAGCATAAGCCTATCTACAACCCCGCTGTTGACAGCGGTGACTATGTCGTCGTGTCAAACTGCCACTTTCTGAATGTTACCGGCAAGAAGATGGATCAGAAGCTTTACAGACGGCACTCGGGAAGACCCGGTAATTTGCACGAGGTGCTTATGAAGGATTTGATGGCCAACAAGGGTGGTTCCGCTATTTTGAGACAGGCTGTTTCGAAAATGCTGCCCAAAAACAGATTACGAAAGTTCCGCATGGAGCGGTTAAAGGTGTTTGAAGACTCGACCAACCCCTACGCCGACAATGTCATCGCCTACCATGACGAGGCTCCCCAGGTTAACAAGATTCTCAGCGAGGTTGCCAAGTTAGAGAACTCTGCTAAATGCTAGATTTCGATTTGTTTTCCTTTCTTTCACCCCACCAGAAACTTGTACACATAGTATTGTTGTTGTTTTTATTTTTTATTCTGCTCTTTGGTTCCGTCTCTTTTTTTTTTAGTTGCTTTGTTAGTTTTTGATTTCAGATTTCTCCGTCTCCTTTTAGTCCAGCCAGCTGTTAAAAATACCTTATTAACAGATGATCCTTTGTATATAATATATAAAAAAAGAGAATGTGCGAGTCGTGCCTATATGATAAGATACTGGTACGTAGAGGATGCTATCGTCTTCCTGGAGATTGAGAAAAAATGGCTGAAGTTTTAGACTGTCACAGATCGGGGTTTAATTCTCAAGTTTTAACTTTTATTTTAACCCAAACCCATCTCGGCATCATATTTTCAATTTTGTTTGCCACACCAAAACAAACGCCTATATCCATATAACTATTTCTTGTCCTTCGTCATAGATCATTACTACCACCACTCTATTAAAACCCTGTCAACATTGATAGACATTTATATATCATCCTCTTAGTTCCGGCCATTTACATCTAGCAAATTTACAATCATGGTTTTAGAAGCAACAATCATTGTGTACGTATTGTGCAATGCTTCACACAATCACGGATGTTTCGAAAACTAACAGCTTCATAGGGTGGATAACTCTGAATTCACGAGAAACGGTGACTATACCCCGACTAGATTTGACGCCCAGAGAGATGCAGTTGCTTTACTTTTCAATGCGAAAACTCAATCGAATCCAGAGAACACTGTCGGTTTGATGAGCATGGGAGGCAATGGGTAAGTGCAGTGTTTCCTCGGCCAGTGAATGGCAACATGCTACAATCTGTAAACTAACACACTTTTCTGTAGTCCAGCTGTACTTGCTACTCTTTCTTCAGACTTTGGCAAGATTTTGTCTGGTCTTCACAATATCAAGATTGAGGGTCAATCCCACTTGGCGACTGGTATCCAAGTTGCTGCTGTAAGTGAAAATCCCAATTCCGTTTCTATTCTCATTAGCTGATCACAGAACGCCTATATTCTAACTAACATTCTTCAAATAGCTTGCTTTAAAACACAGACAGAACAAGGTACAACGTCAAAGAGTGGTTGTCTTTGTTGGAAGTATCATCAAGGAGGACACTAAAGAGCTGGTCAAGCTGGCTAAGAAAATGAAGAAAAATAATGTTGCTGTCGACTTTGTTAACTTTGGAGAGGAGGCCGAAAACACCGAGAAACTTGAAAAGTTTATTGAGGGTGTCAACAGTAGTGACAACAGTCATCTTGTTACAATCCCGCCTGGCCCTCATTTACTTTCAGACATACTTCTTACTTCGGCTATCATCAATGAAAATGGCGGCCTGGGCGGCGAGGAAGTGAGCGGTGATACCAATGATTTGTTTGAGTTTGGTGTGGACCCCAGTGCTGATCCTGAGCTTGTGCTGGCGCTTAGAATGTCTATGGAAGAAGAAAAGGCTAGACAAGAGAAGGAGAAGAAGGAGAAAGAAGAGAAGGATACTGCATCATCTAGTAAACCCGACACCATTCCGGAGGAGTCTTCAGGCTCATCGTCGAAGAAGGATGATGACCTCATGGAGCTGTAGAATCCTGGTTAATAGCTTGCTGCAACTTAGTACTCATGGAAATCTAATTTTTTTATAACCTCTAATCCGTTTTTATTTATTAACAAACGTACTACTATAACTTAACATGAATTGTTAATAAATTATGATGAATCTTTTTTCAGAAAAGCATCTTTGAGCTCAACTAATGCATTGTCTAAGCTTTCAGGAAGTAGCACAGAATCTCTAGTACCAAAAATTTTAAGATCCATTGATATCATCCCAATTTTAGCTGTCAAATGGTTTATTAAACAAAGCTATTTGATAAACCAATTTTTGTATTGATAGTTTCTGATTAACTCGTCAAGTTTATCCGATGGCTGTGTCTTTTTTTTTTTTTTTGCAATTACTTGGGGTAGTTAAATGTGTTCCATGGGCTGTGAACTATCTAGGAATTCAAAACTTAAATCACAAATTTTTTTTAAGAAACAGCAAAAAAAAAAAAAAACTTTCAAAAATCTTAACACATGTCACAAATACCCTAGAAGCAAGAATTTTATACTTTTAACCCCCAATATTATGGGGTTCAGTTGGTTAGGCTATGACATTTTCTTCTTCTTTTTATACTCATTTTAAAAAAAAATGTTGTGTGAAAAAAAAAAAAAAAACAGCAACAAGCCGAACAGCGAGGGATCACAAGATGTGAACATTAAAATTGTAAAATTTTACAACTAAACTCTGGAGTTAGCAACACAAGTTTATAGTTGTAAAGAAGCTTTACTGGCAAATTATATCCATCAATGCTAGCTACTAGTTAAGTTAATGGCCACTTCTAAAACTTGATGTCTACTGACTGAAACTGTTATGATATTTAACTAGATTGTAGATGTTTCAAAATTTAATTAATTTTGAAGATAAATCGATGAGCCCTTGAGAATCAGAAACTCCTTTTATCGCACCTAGTGTAAAAAAGTTCTGTCTACGTAGTGACTTGGCCTTTTTAGCTTTGTTTTGAAATAGAAACATTGGCGTAAAGATCATGTAGACTTTAGTAAGTTGTTCACTTTTTTTCTCTCTTCAAAACTTGCGATAAGTTGAATGCTCCGGGTTCAGTTAAAAACAAGCTTTTAAAAGATTGAAATTTTAAACAGTGGGGTGTACACCATGACTGTCTCAAATTAAAACTGTTATTTTGATTAAAGATAATTTTCGTGTTTCAGCCTGTAATTGTAAATTAAAAGCCCCTGTTTTTTTTTTTTTTTAATCAGATTTTGTTTATTTTTGAACCAATTTATAGGCAGATTCTGTAAAATAATGAGGTACGGCTAGTTGAAATTAGTATACCTGATACCAACATTAATTTGTTGTGAAAACTAGTACATAGATCAAAAAAAAACTCATGTGTCCTTTTTTTTTTGGATAATTTTTTTAGCCAATTGACAAGTATTAGTAAAAATCATCAATTATAAAACTAATTATAGAAAGTTCAAAACAAATATCATATTAACCCTGTCCTGCTTTGGAACCAAAGTAAAGTGGTGCATCAAAGAAGCCAAGTAGAAAAATGCACAAAAAAAATCAAAAATTACAGATTTTCAATAGTTAGATAGACAGATAGAAAAATCTGTTTTAGTCCTTGCATCAAATTAGTTTTAAAAATAATTTTTAAAAATTGCTTGTTTCTAAGAGATTTTATAAGTTCTTGTTACGATTTTTAAAAAAAATTAGAATTAGACTTAAAGGTCGGAAATAGGACGGATGTATAGTTGACTTCCCAATTCCACAAACTGATTTAACTTTAAATGAGCAAGTTAAAAAATTGTGTATAAAATTAATCAAATTTCAAAGCTTGTGTTAGTTGGTAGTGCTAAATTTTGTGAAACTGGCAGTTTTGGTTAAATCTTTATTTTCATCAAGATGAACCGACTTGAGTTGGATTTTTGACTGCAACAATTCTCATTAATAATGTTGTAAAAGTGCATCTAAAGAAAGTTGTTGAAAACAACAACAAAAGTCCCTTGGTGTCTTCCTGTTAAATCACACATCTCCCGCGCTTCTATTTGATATCAAAAGATACAACTTGATTTTAGTGTTTTTGTGTAAAATGCACAGCAAAAATCTTTTGAATATGGGGTTTTGAATCAGTGAAAACTCATCAACTGTAGCTTAAAGCTTCCTGGTATCCTAGCCTGTAGAGCTTGAGATTTTTTTTTAAAAAAATTAAAAGCAAAGACAAGATAGACCAAATGAAATTAATAAAAAAAGAATCTAGCCGGTGCCAAATTACATATGATACACAAATAGTCTAGCTAAGTATTTTATTAATATTTTTCAAAAAAAAATTGTGTTCTATTTATTTCACTAAAATGAAAAGCGAGAGGGAAAAGTCGTAAGCAACAAAAATTCCCTTTATTAAAAAATTAAATCTTTTCAAAAAGTGAAATCTAGAACATCTATCCAAAAAAAATAGACATGATACCTTGATTTGAAGTAGGCTTTTGATTGAGTTGAAAACATGAAGAATTAGATTTACCTAAATAATGAGAATGGAAAACGTTTATGTGATTTATTCATCAAAATTAATATACAACTTAAACACATCGATGGCTGAAGCTATAAGTATTACACCTTTCTAAGTGTCTTTCAGCTTGATTACCATTTTTTTTCTTCTCAATTCCTGTAGCGACAGAATTGACCCAAAAAAAAAAAAGATTTAATTGACTTTTTAAAATCCTATGTTTTAAATTTCAAGTTTTAAAAAACTGACTGTGACTGCTTTTATTTTCTGAATTTAGAATGTGTTCTGAAAAATACACCTCCACCATTCTCAGTTATACTGGGACTTCCACTTTAACACAAAAATTTCAACACAGTATACTTTTATGCCAACGATGACATAATTTTAAGATGACTAAAAAGATCATACTTACCTTAGTCAGCTTTTCTACGACCGAAATTTTTTGTTTGGGTGGTAATTTTTTTCTCTCTCTCTCACTTTTCGCTTCCCTTTTTTTTCCTTTTTTTCCTCTTTCTCTCTGTATCGACGACTCATCGACTGAAAGGATCACATTATAAGTAAGGATATTTTTGACTCACTATTTGACACTGGTATATCTTTTCAAAACAACTGGATGCATGACTGCGACTACCGACGACTCTTTTTTTTTTAGAAATTTTGTGTTGTTCATTAGTGATTGTTCAATACTGAAGCAACTTGAAAATTAAATCACGAAATTTTTAAGCGACTATTCAACGAAACTCGAAATCCATAATTTTTCTAACGCTTTTAACAACAATTATCTGCTATAAGAAATGAACGTGATCAACAAGATTTGACTGAATCTGACGCATCAAGGCTATGAGATATCAATCTGCAGTTGTGCAGGTCGAATTTTTCATGCACACACACATTTTATTTTGCAAAAGATTACCAGCGACTCAAAAAAAAACTTAATATCTTATGTACTATGATGCTAACAATTCCCCACTAGATCAAAATGCCTAAGAAGAGAGCTTCCAACGGACGTAACAAGAAGGGTAGAGGTCACGTCACCTCCATCCGCTGCTCTAACTGCGCCAGAATGGTCCCCAAGGACAAGGCCATCAAGAGATACGCTGTCAGAAACATGGTTGAGGCTGCTGCCATCCGTGATATCTCCGAGGCTTCCGTCTACAAGGAGTACGTCCTTCCCAAGCTGTACCTCAAGACTCACTACTGTATCTCTTGTGCTATCCACAGCAAGGTTGTCCGTGTCCGTTCCAGAGAGGGCCGTCGTGTCAGAACTCCTCCTCCTCGTGTTCGCTTCAACAAGGACGGTAAGAAGATCAACCCCACCGTTGCTTCTAAGGCCGCTTACTAGATTAATTGGTTAATTAATTGATTATGATTTATTGTGTATGATAATTTTGCAAAGAAAAAAAAAATAAAAAAAGCTCATAAAACAACAACAACGCGTCTTTATCAGGTTCTTTGGAGGAGTCTAGATTTGTAGGATAAACTTTTTCCTTCTTTTTTTTTGGCCCTAGGCGTTTTTCACATTGTATATCTGTAGATTAAGTTTTGATGATCTTTTATATTGAATACAATTCAACTGTTTTTCTTTCTTTCAGCTTTGTTCTAATCGAGGGGGATTCATATTTCTATCCGTTGAAATCTTGTTTTGTACTCACAAGATTATCAGTTAATCCGTCTCACGAAATTGATTGTCAGTACTTCAAAGTTTTAAAAAAACAGTTTTAAACCAATAAGTGACGGAATAGTGTTAAAATTCAAACAGACATGTAGATAAACAAATACAAAGGTTGATGACATTTTGTCTAGACTGTCACTAGAATTGTCAATTTGCTAGAAAGCAAATCCTAAAAAGGTCTATCGCTTGCTATTTGCCATCCACATGATAATCCTCGACGTCTCAACCCTACTTCTGGATCTTGCTTTCATGGTGTTAAGTTCAAAACAGATCAAAAACAAAAATCAATTGAATTTGTATTCACTGGAGGCCGAGATTACAAAGCTGTGGCCTGAGATACTTATGAGTGTGATTCTCTGTTGCTGTTAACGTGAAAGCATGCTTTATGAGACAATGTATAGTTTTAAACTAAAATCTAATGGCCAAAAAATTCAAGTAGAATAGAAAACCAATTTTTCTCCAGGTTTTTTTTTTTCAGTTTTTAATTTTTTCTAATTTCTTGACGTTTTTCAAAAATTTCATATTTTTTCTACTTTCTGACTTTTTACTTTTGCTTCTAAAATTTTATTTCTATTTCTTTTTTAACCAGTAGAATTCCAAAACCGAGAGTAACAATTAAAAGTTGACAACAGATCTTAGACAAAACAATCATCAATTATCATGACAGTCTCTAACTCTACCGGTAAACCTAAAGTCTTGATTGTCGGTCAGGTCGATACTAACAGTACCAGTTTCAAGCATTTTGCTGAAAATTTCGACTATGAGGTATTGATAGACATTGGCACCAAAATGATTTACAAACTTTTCATATTAGCCAGCTAACGATCTTTTTTTTCTTTTCCATTCAAAAAATTAGTTCTATGATCTCACTACAAAAGAAAAGACAATTGAAGACTTTAAAACAATTCACTCTGACATCTCCGCAATTTGGGCTATGTGGATGGGCTTTATTGTAAGACCTGATTTTACTTCTACACTCTATTTATTTGGAAGACATAAACTAACCTGTTTTTAATCTATTCTAGCCCATTGGCGGTCTCAAGGGCGAGATCCTCGAGGCCCTTCCCTCGTCTGTCAAGATTATTGCATCCTGCGCAGCTGGTTTTGACTCTTACGACGCGAAGGGCCTTGCTGACCGCGGAATCGTCCTCTGTAACACACCAGGACTCGCAGCAGATCCTGTCGCCGATCATGTTTTATACATGACACTCTCCCTTTTCCGTTACTACCACGTCTTTGAGCGCTTGACCCGTGCGTATCAGCATTCTATTGATTGTCGTACAGTTCTCACAACCTCCAGTTGGGATCTTGAATCAGGAAAGCCCAAGATCTTCAAGGACAACCGCAACGGCGCCGATTACGCCATAGAGACCGATTCTTCAATCACACCTGCCAAGTTTGCATTCGGTGAGCTTGTTGCTGGCCGCTATGTTAGAAACCCTAAAAACCATTCTGTTGGTATTCTTGGATTCGGGGCCATCGGAAAGGAAATTGGAAGAAAGCTCAATGCAATTGGCATGAATGTACACTACAGCAAGCGGACTCCGCTGACAGATGAGGAAGAGAAAGCTTTAGGATATCCAGTCACTTTCCATAAAGAAATCAAGGATCTATTCTCAAAGTCACAACTGCTGGTACTTGCCTGCCCTCTTAATGCGGGTACTCATTATGTTGTCAACCAGGAATCACTGAATTTTCTGCCAAAGGAGGCAAGAATTATCAATATTGGTAGAGGCGCTCTTATCGACACCAAAGCTGTTCTAGCGGCCCTAAAGTCCGGCCACCTCTATGGTGTTGGTTTTGATGTCTTTGAGAAAGAACCAATCATTGAAAAAGAGTTGTGTGAAAGGTGGGATGTCATTCTTCAGCCTCACATCGGATCTTCAACGATAGAGAATGTTGAGCTCTCTGAGAAGAACTGTGCCGACAATTTATACAACATGATTTTTGGAGATGGTAAGTCTTTGACTCGTGTAAATTAAAAACTAGAGAACATGACACAAAAATTTATCAAATCTACTAAAATAAATAAAAATTAAAGACTATGAAAAGTTTTCTTTACTGAATGGTCATTCGTCTAGAATGCGGAGGAGGTGGTACCGGCACAGCCCGTTGTTTTCTTGGTAACGGAGGAAGATCATAAGTGTTAGTGACGGAAAACTCTACAGAATCACCCGTGTGATTGGCGGTTACAGTTGGATTATCAATGTCGACAACCTCTTTACAGTTGTGTGTCGTATTTTCCTTGATGGTTGGTAGTGAAAAATTAGCCAGCTCAATATCACTATTGTTGTGTTTATGATAAGAATAACGCTTCCTAGGGGATGGCAGTGGCGGTGGCAGTCCACACAGATGATTAAATTCTGTAGGAATTGAAGGCGGTGGCTTTTTAATTCGTCTGAATTCATGAAGAACATGCGCTAAACGAGAAGGGGGAGGGGGAGGAGGTACCGGTGATAAAAACTCCTTATTTTGGGGTTTTCCATTCTCACTTTCTGACCTGCAAGCACTATTGATACTGTCTAAGCTCGTCTCATTACTTGCATTGCTAGCATTTCCAGTATTATTAGGAGACACAGGCAATGTAGATGTAAGTGAGGAGATCGATGATAAGGGTGAAATTGGCTGCGAAACAGCGTGCCTTTCTTCTGAGACTGGTATTAACTCACTAGTTTCCTCTTTGTTTTCATTAAGAGTAGAATTTGTGATACAAGAAGTTCCAGAAACCGATCTACTGTGGTGATTGGAAGCATAATTCAACGTAAAATTATTTTCTGAAATAGATCGTCTATGGTGAGGAACAGTTGGGAAATATCCAAGCCAATCAACTGATAAACAACGGAAAGATAGACGTTGTGTTGTTTCGCTGATCTCAAACACCGAGTTTTTTCTATCCATACTGCTGAAGAGTGAAACGATTTCATTGCGTTTATAGGCGTCTCTTCTTAGCTCGGTATGAAGCAACAAAGGAAGGAATACTCTCAAGTAAGTGTGCCGTAGTCGCTCTTCTTCAACAGGTAGGTTTTGAAGCTCTCGAATAAAAACGTCGACAATCACCTTCAAGTCATTAAGATAGATATAATCGCAAGTATCTGGATTTGAGAACACCAAGTATAAAAACTTTAAGATCATCAAACGAATACAAGTGTCATTACTGCGATTGAGCAAAAACACAACATTCTCTCCAAATGTTGGATACTTTTCTTTATGTCTAACAAGTGTGTCAAACACCTTGTTCTCAAGAATGGTGTATGGCGAATTCGACACCGGTAGCGAAGTTGAACGTTGTTGCACATTGGTGGTTTGGTCCAATTCAGAAACCTCGTACTTGTTTTGATAGCTTTCGCACGATTTAATCATGTATTGTTCGTTTAGTGATAGCAATACCTTAAGCAAAGCGTATCCGTATGGGTCGTGGTCATAGTCATCACGATTTTCTATTGCACCAAACAGGTATTCAATAAACTCAGCACTGATCTGTTGTAAGTCATCGGTACCAAGCTTTTGCACTTTGCACACTTCAAAAAGCAAGTCTAGAAAAATGCGACTCAAGATCACACTTTGCGGACCCTCTTGGTCGTGATGCTCCCAGATAGTCGAAATAATGTAAGGAAGTGCTTTTTCCTCTTGTATCATTTCTAAAGTCCAACTGTGAACCCTTCCATCAATTAGCAGAAACGCACCAATGACAATCTTTTTGCTTATGTTTTCTTGGGCAAGCTGGCTTACCATGAATGAAACAAACCTTCGTCGTACATAGGTTTTGTTGTTGCGAAAAATTGGCGAGTAAACCAGCTTTTTCACGCACTTTGATAGCTGCTCATCGTGACAGAGATATTTATCAAGAAAAAGAGAAGCGAGATGAAGGTATGACAAAATAGCTTTTTCAACAGCTACCCGTGAATGATAGTCTCGCGAGGTAATTTCGCCCAGTTCTAAGTAAAGAAAGCAATGTTAACAAAACCGTCCAAATACACCCGTTCGGTAATAGCAATAAAAGCCGAAAAAAAAAAAAAAAAACTCCCCCACTTACCATCCCAAAACTGCTCTTCATTTTCTAACTCGTAAAAAAGGACGTCCATTTAAAAACGCGTTGAAAAAAAGATAAATGTATAAAAAACAGAAAAAAAAAACAACGCAAGATCGGGTTTGCATTTGCGTAGAAAAAAAAAAAAAAAAAAGAAAGACTCGAAACTTTGCTGTTAGAAGGTTAGTGAAGAAAAGGCTGTTTGCATTTATGTTTTTATCCCTGCATCTCGTGACTATCTAGCAGTTTGGCTCACAACCAGCCAGTTTTGTGGGGGGCATAAATCTCAGGGTTCTCGTTCTGTTTTATATAGTACAAATGAACAAATTATTAAACTTAGCTCTTTTATAAGTTACAAATTATTTGACCTTGGGCTTGATGCCATTCACCATCTCGTCCTTCGAAATCAGATGGCCAATAGTCTCAATATGGCTGAGCAAGGTAGCAATGTTGTGACTCCACTCGTTGAGGACCTCGTTGCTGTCTTTGGGCTTCGCAAATGTCACAACCCTCTCAGGTCTATTAATTCTAGCGTAGATAGTGCCCTGCGTAACAAGTTTTGAGATGAACTCCTCGGTCTCCTTCTCTGACAAGTCTAAGAGTTTGTTAAGTTTCGCAGTGCGGATTCTGGTGTAGTACTTAGAGATGACTCTCAAGTTGTGCTCAATGACCCTCTTTCTAAAGTCTTCCCACCGGGCTTTGCCCTCAGCAGTGCTTTGGTCAAAAACAGAAGTCTTTTGGAGAGGAGGTCCGTAGATCTCAGAAACTTTAGGCCAACGCATCAACTCATCGACAGTGAAACACTTGATAAGCTCGTAGTGAACAGGAAGCGACTGTAACCGAGAGTCTAGAACAATTTTGTGGATAAGATCGGATTGCAAGTTGTCATAAGGCGCAAGTGTGATAAAATAAACAATGTTTTCGAGAGCGTCCTTCCATTTGGATTCTTCTGCAATGACCAGAGGGGTGTCGTAAACGGCTCTGTAGTGCTGGCAAACATCCAAATATTGTGAGTTATGCAATGAAATCTTGATTAAAAGTTCATAGTAGCGCAATTTGAGATCGTGAACTTCTTCCTTGTTGAAATATCTAGGGACGATTTTACGGCTCAGGATCTGTGCCTGGGTAAAGTCACCCTTCTTGATGTAAAGTTGAACTTGCTCGAGAATAAATTCGGTCTTCTCGCGGATATCCATCGAACCGTATGTTTCGACTTGCAGCTCACCAAGAATGTCAGTGGCAGCATCAATATCTCCCTGCTCTTCCTTAATGTGTGATAGAGTGCGCGAAACTCTAGCGCGCTCAACTTCAACGTAGATTTTACCTTCAGTAACTGTGCGAATGTTTTCAATAGTTTCGATTTTGGTTTCCAAATCTGGGGATTCATCCAAGTACTTGATTACCTCCTGAATCATAGTCGTGATAGCCTGTTTCAATTGACCGTGCTTCTTAGACAATAGCTGAACCTGCTCGTTCATAAGCTTCCAGTTACCAGACTTTCGTGTGACATTCACGATTTTGATCAACACTCTCTTTGAAGAGGCAAGATCAGACGCCTAA
Organism: Geotrichum citri-aurantii; assembly: GCA_030463015.1. Lineage (NCBI taxonomy): Eukaryota > Fungi > Ascomycota > Dipodascomycetes > Dipodascales > Dipodascaceae > Geotrichum > Geotrichum citri-aurantii. Next base: position 17,071 of record JAKVQX010000294.1, read on the forward strand.
TTGTAATTCATTAGATCAATTGCATTGAATTTAAAAACCAATGAAAAGTACTTACCTGTCGTGTTTGCTTCTCTAAAGAAAATAGCTGGTCAAGACCAGATTGAAAGTCGTTCTGCGCAACGGTTAGTGAAAGAGTGTTGACAAGTGGGTTTGACTTCTCATACCTTGATGAGTTCATCAATTTGAGGAAGCTCCTTATCCAGGATATCGGTAAAATCCTTTTCAGCTTTGATCAAAGTTTCATCAGACATTTTTTGATGGAGATTGTATAGAGACAATAATAAATAAAAGGGTTGATGGGTGATAAAGGATAGTAAAACCCAGGTTGGTGGCAGAATGAAAAACGAAAATCAGTGGCGTTGAATGAGGGTAAAATAAAACAAAAAAAAAATAAAAAAAAATTGACATAAACATTTACTAAGCAATGCAAATTTCTTCTTTCAAGATGAACTTCTGAAATCTTTCAAGAGGCTTCTCTAATTACAACAACAACAACGACAATTAATTTGAGAAGAAAAAAAATAAAAGAGACAAAGCCATGTCTGATATTAACTATTGGATATCTGACAAGTTGCAAGAGGTATTTATAATTACTTGACAGTTTTTTGTTTGCTTGTTTGTGTCGCATGAATACTGACTGCTTTAGATTTTAGGAGCTAGTGATGAATACACAATAGATTTTTGTTTAGCCTCTGCTAAGTCGGCGAAATCGTCCGGAAAGCTCCAGGAGACCCTGGCCAGTATGGGATTACCCAATAACTCATCGACTAAAACTTTTATTTTGGAATTATACAAGAAAGTCCATCCTAATACAAGTAATTCGACAGCTACGAAACCATCATCATCTAGCACTTCGAAACGATACGAGCTGCTTCTAAACGACAGGCATGACAACGACTTAGAGAAATCAAGAATCTCTCGCGAAAGTAGCTTTAAGAGTGACTCACGGAGTAGCGAGTCCAGATCAAGACAATATCGCGCAGTGGAGAGCAGACGAAGGACGCGCCACGATATATCTGAGTCGGAGTCTGATGTTGATGAACTTCCTAAAAAGTCTAGAGATCGGTCTAAATCTCCTCTCAAAAACCGCGATTCTTCAATCGAGCCTAAATCAGAGGATGAACATTCAAAACTTGATAGAGACAAGAAAGAGCGTGACGAATTTGCAAACAGACTAAAAAACAAGGACAAGAACAATTCAAAATCGTCTGAAGCATACTCGAAAACACAAGAACAAAAGCATCGCGACCGCATAGCAGATGATGTCGAAAATAACAGAGAAGAATTAGAGACTTTGCGAAAGATTTCACGAAAAAGTTATCTTTCTAAAAGAGAAGAGGAAAAACTGTATCTACTAGAGCGTGATGTCGAAACACTTGAAGAGATCATTGAGAAATACGGTTGGAATAGTCTTTCTCGACGAGAGCAAGATGAAATCAAATATAAGCGCGAAATTTTGAAGATTGTCAAGGAACGAAAAGAGATTGATGACGGAACGAATGGGTACAAACTACCTGAGGATTATTTTACAGAACAGGGAAAAATTGACAAGAAACGAAAAGAAGCTGTTCTGCATCAGAGATACAGTGAGGCCAATAAGAAAACAAAAAATGATGGTGAAACTTGGGAAGATGAACAGCGAAACAGAGCAAACATTACAACGAAAACTCGAAAAAAGGAAGTACCCGTTGAGACTGAAGAGTACGAATTTGTTTTTGATCCTGCTCAAAACATTGATTTTATTGCTGATTCAGTTTCGACTATGACCAAAGAGCAGGAATTGTTAGAAGCAAAAATTAGAGAAGAAGAGAAACGTGTTCAATCACTTGAGGATACCAGAAGGTCTCTTCCAGTATACGCTCATCGAGAGGAAATACTTGCTGCCATCAAAGAATACCAAGTTTTGATTATTGTTGGTGAGACTGGTTCTGGCAAAACGACACAAGTTCCCCAGTTTTTGCATGAAGCTGGATACACACAAAATGGAATGAAAGTTGGATGTACGCAGCCTCGCCGAGTTGCCGCTATGTCTGTTGCCGCTCGTGTCGCTGATGAAGTTGGATGCAAGCTTGGAAATGAGGTTGGATACACTATCCGCTTTGAAGACAAATCGTCTGAAAAAACTGTTATCAAGTACATGACGGATGGTATGCTGTTACGTGAGTTTCTAACCGATCCGGAACTATCGACTTACTCCGCCATTATGATTGACGAGGCCCATGAAAGAACATTACACACTGATATTTTGTTCGGTTTACTTAAAGATATTGCCAAATTCCGACCTGAGCTGCGGCTATTAATTTCTTCGGCCACTCTAAATGCAAAAAAGTTTTCCGAGTACTTTGATGATGCTCCAATTTACCAGGTTCCTGGTAGACGGTTTGATGTTGATATTCACTACACTAAGCAACCTGAAGCCAACTATCTGCATGCGGCAATCACAACAGTTTTTCAAATTCATACGACTCAGAAAAAAGGTGATATTCTAGTATTTTTAACTGGTCAAGATGAGATTGAAATGGCTGCGGAGAATTTAGAAGAAACTTGTCGAAAGTTAGGAAATAAAATTCCAAACATGATTGTTTGCCCGATTTATGCAAACCTCCCTCCTGAACTACAAGCAAAGATTTTTGATCCTACACCGGAGGGATCTCGAAAGGTTGTCCTGGCAACCAATATTGCGGAGACTTCCATCACCATCGACGGCATTGTTTATGTTATCGATCCTGGGTTTGTGAAAGAAAATGTATATAATGCTCGCACAGGCATGGAAAGTTTGGTGGTAACCCCATGTTCTAGAGCTTCCGCGGACCAGAGAGCTGGTCGTGCTGGCCGTGTAGGACCAGGCAAATGCTTTAGACTGTTCACAAAATGGGCATTCTATAACGAGCTTCCTGCTAATACGACACCAGAAATTCTCCGGACTAACTTGGGAAGTGTGGTTCTACTACTCATGTCACTTGGTATCAACGATATTCTTAATTTTGACTTCTTAGATCCTCCTCCCCATGACGCCTTAATCAAGGCGCTAGAATTACTGTACGCACTGGGTGCTCTGAATGATCGGGGTGAGCTAACAAAGCTTGGTAGACAAATGGCTGAGTTTCCTGCAGACCCGATGCTTGCTAAGGCAATCATCGCCAGTGATAAGTACAATTGTGTCGATGAAGTGTTGTCCATCGTTGCAATGCTCGGAGAGGCCGCTGCATTGTTTTTTCGTCCCAAGGACAAACGTGTTTATGCGGACAAAGCTCGAGAAGCCTTTACGAGGCCTGGTGGAGATCATCTCACTCTTTTAGAAATTTGGAATCAGTGGGTTGACACCGACTACTCTTACCAATGGGCTCAAGAAAATTTCATCCAGTTTAAGTCTTTAAAGCGCGCACGCGACGTGCGTGATCAGCTTGCCCGCCTATGCGATCGCGTTGAAATCGAGGTTCAGAGCTCCTCTACTGGCGGCAACGACACTATAATAAGCATTCAGAAGGCTATAACATCAGGATTTTTCCCTAATTCGGCGCGCCTCAATAGGTCCGGCGACAGTTATCGTTCTGCAAAAACAAATCAAACAATTCACATTCACCCCTCCAGTGTGCTTTTTGGCCAAAAACCCCGCTGGGTTATTTATTACGAGCTGGTGCTTACTTCAAAGGAATTTATGAGAAATTGCATGGCTATCCAGCCTGAATGGCTTGTGGAAGTTGCACCGCACTTTTACAAGACAAAGGATTTGGAGACAATGGGAGGCACAAGTAAGAAAATGCCTAAAAATACTGGCATTGCCAGCCAAAAATAAATCTCTAATATTTATACATAATTATAATTAATTTAGTCAGATACATGTATATGGATAGATAGATGAACAAATAGATAGAACTTAAGTGCAGTTTTCAAATTTCCAGACTCTAAACTGCACGTTTTGGTTACAGTGATAAGATTTCAGGAATGGCAATATTAAATGGTTAGGACTATCTAACCGCTGGTCAGAGCAAGGTGAACTAAATTTTAGTGAACTATATAGTACCTTTTCTTATATCTTTTACAAGTTAAAAAAGTATTATCAAACAAAAATGATAGTCAAAGTTTAAAGAAATATGTGTTTCAGCTGATTCTTCTATGATTTCCATCTGCGGGCACATTGCATGAACAAGTGCAAGTTTGATGGACATTAAGTTTATACTTTAAACTTATTGCTAAAAAATTACAAGCGCATTTCAGGTCATATAGTTTATATTTTAATGCTCAAATTGTAAAAAGTACACAACAATAAAGTTGTTTGACGTTTATGTAAGCAACCCAAGTAGCATAAACGTAAAGTTGTTTTGACATTTATACTTTCAAATTACGTGATTTGTGTTTTAGAACTTAGGCATTAACCTTAAGTAATATATGATATCTTATAAGTCTTACACAAACGTCAAACTGTTTGACATTTGTGTCACACAGGTTTTGTACATAAATGTCAAAACGTTTACCCGAATATGCCAAAATTAATTTGAAATAAAACTTGAAAACTTGACAGAATCCAATATCATAAAGTTATAGTTGTAAGTTTTAATTGGCAGTTATTTTGGTGACTGGTCACTAGTTTTGCAACACATCAAAAAGGGTGCAGTACACCAAAAATATCTTTAACTTTTAAACTGATTTAAATATAGATAGATAGATAGAAAATCAGTTTATTGTCCTTACATCAAAAAAGTTACACATACA
>JAKVQX010000295.1:0-21764 GCA_030463015.1 Geotrichum citri-aurantii
AAAAAAAAAAAAAAAAAAAAAAAAAAAAAAAAAAAAAAAAAAAAAAAAAAAAAAAGGGTTTTTTTAAGGGACTATTGTTGTCACCCATTTCAAAACCTATTCGATGAAAAGTAAAACGGAAGAACATGACACTAGAACACCGCACAAGTAAGTTGTTAATCCCACCAACAGCCCCTTACTCCCTCGTCCTCTTCCTAGTTCCTTGTTCCACCAAACATGTGTACTTACCAACCCTGTATTGTTGTTGTTTTTTCTTTTTTAAAAAAAAGACTCGGTGAGCTCCCACAAAAAATATTAACTGTACATTCGCATAAAAACCAGTAACCAACCAATATTACTCACGACTTCTCCTTTCTTTCTTACTTTTAGGGGGCTGGCTATTAGGTCAAAGTGAATTCTATGCATTTACTTTTTTTTTCAATTTTTACACATGCAGTTTAGGTCTTTGTATATAGGGATGTGGAAAAGGGAGGTCGAAGATGCTTAACTATGCTACTGTATACTGTATAAACTCAAGGTTGTTAAAACACACATACACACACACATCAAAAGCCGAAGACCCGAGTGAGTTTAGTTTAGTTTTGAGAAAACAAGCCCCTTTTTAAGGTTCCAAACTAAAAAAAATTAAGTTTTAAAAATACGCGTAATAGTGTAAACATACACTCTCACACTGTGAGTACATTTTAAAAATTCATACTCTCTCTAGTCTCAGGAACAAGGGGAGAAACTTTACCACTAACTCGCAGACTACATGTACTTTAGCCAACGTCCTTCTCTTTCATAGTGGTAGTTCAACGTTTTTCGGCTTACAGTAGAAATTTTAGTAATTATTAGTGGGTGTAAAAAATGCATTAAAGAATAAAGAATAGGTTCGTACAAAGCATGAAACAATAAGGGGGAGGGAAACTAGTTAGAAAAGCAAAATAGGGAAACCAAAAATAAAAATAAAAGTGATGGTGTTGTAGAAAAGATAAGTGGTATCGCGCATTGTAACGAAAAAAAAAGATAGTGTTCCTGGTTCTGTTCGGATCAATCAGCACCATAACAGCCATTTAACAATATTACCGAAGATACCTCCAACCCGGCGCACGCCCAGCATGATAGACACCAGGCCCCAGACAATCCACATTAGAAATAACAATAGATACTCCAGAAAAAAGTAGCATGCGTTGAGGATGACCCATTTACAATGCACCTTGGTCGCACCGATTTCAAGTGAGTCCAGGCGCTCGGTCAGCTGCTTGACCTCAAGATTGAGCGTTGTCGCAAGCCGGTTAATGGTTTGATCGGTGTCTACTAAAAGCTGATCAATACGCGTTGATGTCTGAGATAGTTGCGCACGCTTTAAAATATGAAACTGCGATTCCGTCTGCTGAATCGCCTTCTTGACCCGGGGAAACACATCGCGTTGTGCCGCACGTATTTGCTGATGGAACCCCGCAGAAATATGTTTGACCTCAATCTCACGCGCGGCCGCAGACACAAACCCCGTCTTACCGCTCATGACCGTGACTTTGTTACCAATAAAAAGGTAGCGCATCAAGTATATCAGTTCGAGGCACGACAGCTCCTTTGCGGAAGCATGCGCAGCCTTGCGTTCCATGTCGATCACAGGCAGAATCTCTGGATCGGCCGGCAAATCCCGGGGTTTGTTTGACCCAGTACTCGGAGGCCCGTTTGACTCAGTGCTGTTCTGTCGCAGGTCGTCGTCAGTGACAACGAGCGAATTGCGCAGCGATGACGTGTGCTTAAATGAGGAATTACTTTTTTTGTCTGAGGAAAGAATATTAGTGTTTGAGTTATTATTAGTATTGTCAGTGGTCGTAAAATTAAGGTTATTGCTTGAATAAGTTGAGTCGGAATGCAAGTCTAAAGGTTTAGATTTTTGTATGCTCTCAATAGCTACATCGAAAACACCGGTGCGGTGCCGCTCATCAGCGCTTTGTTGAGGCAAAAAGTCGGTGTCTGTCGAAACGTGATCGAACACGCTGTTGTTGCGGCTGTTATTGTTGCTCGTGAGATTCTGCTTGAACTTGGTGAGCCGCGACACAATCATGTTTTTGGACGGGGTCGAGTCGCGGTCGACAGCCATGCTAGTTTCGGGGTAAAGCAGCTTACCCTTGGCGTCTCGCATCAAACGATAGTTCTGATAACGCCAAGACTGTTCGACAATGAGCTCAGAGATGTCAACAGTCCAGTAGTGGTGACCAGCAGATGATGAGGTATTGGGCTCCTGGCGCTCCAGAGCTATATAAGGAGTGCGAGCTTTTCTGTTTCGAATGACTTGTAGAGGATTATAGCAGTAAAAGTTGGGCATCGCGGCAAATTTCTTGTGCTCCTCGCTGTCAATGCCCTCAGGTTGCGTGACAATACCCTGGGAAGTCGCAAGCAGATCATAGTGGATCTCCATGTTTGCTCGGGCTTTCTGGGCGCGATGCATAGTTTGAAGCGAGGGCGTAATCTCGCTGCGTTTAAAGCTGTCGAGAATGGCCGTCTCAAGCTTGGAGCCCGACTTTTCGAGGTCGCCGGCATCCTGGACGGAGTTGTGGAATTTGCGAATCTGGGGGCCGGTCGAGGCGTTTCGGCGTAGGTCTGCGGGGGACGCCGTACTAGCAACAGTATAGTTGATAAAAAGATTTGCCAGGTTAACGGCCTGTTTAGAGCGAGTGACGTTGTTTGGGTCAGTTGGATCGGGTGAGAGTTCTAATGTGTTAATGAAGCCCGGAAGCAGGTTGGCTTTTGGGGTTTGGAGAGCTGAGGTGGCAATGGTACCACGGCGAGATTTAGATGGCATGGGGGCGAGTGGGCATATCTTCGTAGGTACGCTAGGGCCTTGCAGACTGTCAGAGACAAAAGATGCGGAGAAAGATTTAGATGAAGAGGAAGAGTGTGAAGCAGAGCAAACAGTAGAGGACACACGAGAGGTGTCTGACAAAGTGTTTGAACTGTCAAGAGTTAAAGGAGGTTTTTGCTGAGGTAAACTTAGCCGTGCATGTTTGTCAGCAGTAGACCTAACCCGTTCAGGGCTGTGGTCAGTTTGGGTTAGGGTGTTGCTAATTAGAGACTTGCGAGGGGAGCCTTGTTGGTGCTGCGGCGGCTTCTGGTTGGAGAGACTCGACAAAGAGGGCCGAGCTGGCCGAGAGGAGGAAGAATGCCGCTTGGACTTTTCAAATGATCTAGACAATAACGTCGCGCAAAGATTTGATGAAGACAACCGCTGCGGCACCTTTGACTGGCTAAGTCGCCGCGGAAGCGCTACGTTGACCACGCCAGAGCCGGAATTGTCATTGGTGAGAATCAGCGACGGGGGAGCTTTACTAAAGGTGTAGTTATTATTATTGCTAGTTGCAGTGACGTCCAAGTGATTGAGGCCAGAAGCTGTAGCAGATACCGCTGACGACGACGGTGAGAGCGACGCGGATGAAGATGATGAGGATGAGCGCACCGGCGAGTAGTTTTTTGTGCGCGCTGGGAGGTTTTTGTTGGTATTCTTGGTGTTGATACGAAGCAGAGCCTTTGGCTTTTTGCTTGGAAAAATGCAAGAGATCAACAGGTCGTCAAATTCGTGGCACGAGGAAGAGTCAGAGGGATCGGAAGGTCGGAAGGTCGAATAATTGCGAACATGGTGGTGTTTTCCAGGCAGAATCACAGCCATTTGAACAAGCACAAAAATAAGGCGATATCACGCAAATTCGAGTGAATATTTATGAAGACGAGGGAGGTTTAGTATATTGAGACGATTTTGTTGATGTAAATAGTTTGAGGAGAAGGGAAAAGGAGAAAGTCAAGAACCGAAATTATTTAATACAGCCACATCATGAATAATTGTATGAAAATAAGCAAGAAAAAAAAGTTTTATTGAATCGAAATTAATAAATTTTATAAAATAAAAAAAATTGAAAAAAATTAATGTTGGTAGTAAAAGTAAAGAAATATCCTAAATAGTCCACAAGTTATTTAATTGACGTTGGCTTTTTTTTTTTTTTTTTTGCTTTTTTAAACTTTTTGCAGTTTCCGCCGCACGTTGTTATAAACCCGAAAAACAAGTCTAACGTTTTTGGGAAATTTCAGCTACACAGTCAAATTGATGGCAACTGTGCTAAATAAATTGGGTACCTGCCTCAGTACCGAGAGGATTTGCACAGGTGGTTTGTTGTTGTTTTTCTTTTTTTCTATTTCAATATTTTCTTTTTTTTTCAGTTTCCATGACAACCTAGAAAAGCCTTGCGTTTGTGTTAAAGCCTGCTGTTACAAAAGGCTTAATTAGGAATGGCCTAGCAATTTTCAACTCCTTTCCCTCTTGTCAGTATGGCGAACATGATCTTAGCAATTAAAAGCTTTGGTGTTTTTTTGAATGAATTGTCAAAGAACTTCTTTTTCTTTTGTTGTTTTTTGTTAATTTTTTTTTGGTTTGTAGAGATTGTCACTCTTTTGAAAACAACTGAAATGGTGTTTAATTTTTTGCATAAGGCACGCCAGTCTACAGTAGCGGCCGTGAACATGCAAGGAAGGCAGTTAGTGTTTGAGCAGACATACAACAACAGAGCTTAGTTGAAAAATCCCAAACTAAAAGAATTATAGACAGATTTATTTAAAAATTTAAAAAGAGAGCACGCTTAACACAACAGTTTCGTCATAGAAAATAATGGATTTTACTGATACAATCGCTCCTTTTTTTTTCTCTCCGTCTTTGCAAAAAGAAAAAAAAACTGTTATTTCTATTTGCATTGAGCATTTTTGGTTTATTTTTCATAGCCCCTGAAGCTGGTCTATCTGTACGTTGGATATCCATTAGTATTCAGCTTTGGGGTGACCCAAGTGGGAGTTGTTAACGAAGCGATAAACGTCTATGATTGCGCTTTTTTGGTAAAAGTTTCACTAAATTATAATTTTTATTCATGATATGTACTATTCTTATTAGCTCTATACTTCAGTTTTTGAACCGTTGAATAACTTATTACATAAAACCAATAGTCCAAGACTTTGAAAAGAGACTGCTGAAAGTTGAAAACGATGGAGGTATCCCTACCGCTAAGCACCAAAATTGGAAATGCCTTTGACAACACACAGGCCATAATGTAGAAAGAACAGCTGGCTACACTTCAGCGCCAATTTCTTGACTCAAATCAGTCAAAATAGTTCCAGACAATATGATGCAAATCATTTTATAGCGATTTCAAACGTCGGCGTTGTGGATGGTTTAAAGCCGGATTACCAACAATAGCTGGCGGGCGGGGGGTCTAAGTTTTTTTTTTAAAAAAAGCGAGAACGGCGGTAAAGAAACAAAATTTTAGTACCAAAGCTTAAACACAAGTCTAGTTCTAAGCGTCTAAAAGTCGTGAAAGCTACCAGTGTTTCATCATTTCCAGTGCGACAGCCAGTCAAATTGCACTGGTTTGTTTCGCATTTACTTTGTCAGCTGATTGATTAAACTTGCACTGTTTGTGTCGGTTTTTTTGGTTGTTTAATTTTAAACAGTTGGTTCTATTTACAGTTTTTTTTTTTTTTTTTTTTTTTTTCCCACTATACAGATTTAAGTAAGAGTTTGAATGTGGGTGTTAATATGGCGGTTAAATGACTAATGTAGGTTCACGTTTTGAAAAGTCTTAGCCACAAAGAAAGATCTGCCAGTATCTCATTCAGTAGGTTTTCACTCCCCGTTTTCTACAACAAAAAAAGGCACGGTTGTTTTTAAAAAACTTAGATTTTGGTGCTTACCCTCCCACACTGAATAAATTGCAATATCAGGGTAACTTTACTAATCAACCGGACGCATTCTCAAATATCACCATTCTCATGTATACGAAAGCAAAAATCTCCCAATGTTATAAATTACAGCCACCATTACTTTTAGCTTTCCTTCGCTCTTTTTTTTTTCTTCTTCTTCTTCTCCTTGGGGGTCAGACAATAGTCGTAGCCCCCAAAGAAGTGGTGACGCTTCCAGCGTTAGGTTGTATACTTGCCATTCCACACCGGCTTCAAGTATACCGGGTCGTGAGGCTACGGCGACTCGTTACACTAATATCATGTTTGCCTCTTTGACGTTCTAATATGGCTACCCTTCATTGACCCGCTTCGATTTTGGCGGAAACTAGGTGTTGGGTCTGGTTTTTTCGATTATGGACACCGTCGCACCTGTTTTCTTTGTGTCTCTGAAAGGTGACACAAAGTGAGGCGGGTGTGGTCCTAGGGCCAACTGGACCGAATGTTTTTTGTGGCTCTTGGGTTGGTGCAAGAGGTAAATTTTTTTCCGTTTGAAAAAATGACCTGCTTTTGATTAGATGGAGATTCCACTGGAGTCATACTGTCAGTTAGAGGTCCCTCTGGCACTAGTCTTTTTAGAGCGCATGAGCTGGTCATTTCTTTTTTTTGCTTTGTTTTTCAACATTAAAAGGGGTGGCCCAGCTTCGTCGCGGATGTTGGGATTGGCGGACGTGTGGCAGGGACATAAGCGTGGACCTGGTAGGAAAAACGATTGTCCTCGGTTCAAACAAATTCAAATACGCTGTACTGTCGCTGTCCGTCGAAGGGGTCTGCCTTCTTTTTTTTTGAGGAGGGGGTGGACGTTAAAAAAATGGTTAGATGCAGCGCCTCTGGCCCTAAATCCAGTTTTGGGGGGTGGCGTGGGCGTCTTGAACTTACTCCGTCAATGTATTGAAGTGCTCTCAAGCCTTTCGAGCAGGCTATATGCCGATTGAAGGCACGCGTGAATTTGCTCCGCAAGTATTTTTCTTTGTAATAATACACCAAAAAAAAAAAAAAAGTGAAAAAAAATCCTTGAATGGTGATCTGCCACCATGTTGGATTATAGATACAACTGTAAAAGAACTGAAACTGGCACTATTTACTGCTGGTGTTGTAGCTGAAGACTCTGAATAGTGATTTGATGATTGCTTTTCTCTCTTTTTTATTTTATTTTACTCCAGGCACAATGCCCAAAAACTTTTTCTTCCTGACCTTGTGCAAAATGTTCACCCACCTTGTCTAGGAAAAGTAGTCGTAAAATCTGTTTATTGATATCATGTCAACGAGTCACAAGTACAGTGAAATTCTAACTAAAACACACTACAATGAAGACATTATTTCATAAAAGTTTGTCTCCATGATCCTCTCTCAAAGTAGCGCTACTCACCGCGTCACCGCGCGCACAAGTGATTTCTGTATTCGATGGCGCCGATTTCCCCCTATGAATTGCACCAAGTGTCAAGAGAAACCTGAGAAACACACATGAAATCTGTTTTTTAGGGTAAAATTCCAGACATTGACAATCAAGTAACTTAACCTCAAAAAAGCTAGCCCTGGTCAAGCAGAACCCATCATAATCAAAAGAAGTTGCAGGGAAAAAAAAAGTAAGTGGATCCAATAACTTGAAGCGCTACTTTGAGAGTCTCTTAGAGACAAGTATTTTTGAATTAATGTCTTCTATGTATCTTTTGTTATTATGTTTTTGTATATGTACCTTTTTTGATGTAAGGACAATAAACAGATTTTCTATCTATCCAAGAACTTGAATACCGCTTCAATGCCCTTCTTAGTATCAAGTAGAACACTGATGTCAAGCTCCGAGAATATCCTTCTCAGGTATTCACGCCCCAAGTTGCAAAAGGCGCAATCCTTCAGAAGGTGCACGACCGTTTCAGGCCGGCCACAGTCACATAAATTGGCTTCTTTCCAAGACTCCTACCTTTCCGAAATAAGATCCCAAAGCTCCATAACTAGTTCTCAATTGCACAATCTTACAAAGGGTGTGACGGTTTGCTTTCTCCATGATTCTCCGATGAGTGTTGTAATTGCCCGGGTCACCACACAGACCAGGAACAGTTCTATTCGGGTATCTTCGGGTTTGAAGAGTAGTGTTGCCGAAGCTGAACCCAATTTGTTCATTGCCTTTTTTTTTTTTTTTTTGCCACACAGCTATTGAAGTAATACCATCTAAAGTTCCCTTTTCAGCATGTGCAATACTCTGCGAGCTTTCTTATCATAATAACTCTTTGAAGGCTTTTGCGGCGGTCGCTTACTCCAATACACTGCCCTGTAACTGTAGAACTTGTCCAAAACTGAAAAAAAGAAATTCTCAAAAAATTCTTTTTTTCTTTTTTCTTCATCACACCACAACTTTTCATTTATATACACTAGATGCTTGATTTTGAAGTCATTTTGACTGCAGGTCGCAAGCCTAGATAATGGCTAACATTTGAAGCTTGTGCTGCTATTTATGAAGCTGTTGCCGCTGGTCAAACTTTGAGGAAGGTTGCAGCTCGATTTTCCGTTTCTCATGCCACAGTTCTAACCGCGATAAAACGCTTCAAAGAACAACCAAAACACAAGTTGAAATTACTATCCGGTCTGCCAGGAGTTTATAATAGCATTAAGAAATGTGCCAATTATTGAATGTTTCGTAATTTTCCGTTAATGTCGATTAAAACAATCATACCAACTTTGAGTATTTAAGCATGTGAGAGCACAGTACGAACGTTTTTGCAAACCAAAAACATATGAAAAATAAAATTCAAGGAAGCGCATTAAGTTGGTGCCAATGCTTGCTAAAAGCCGGCTTATATTTGCGCGGAAATGGTTGGCTGAAGGATGCCTCCAAAATGCCGTATTTTCAGACGAAAGTTTGGTACGCTCAACTGATGTAGGAGGCACTTTTTGGGTATTCAGGACCCCACAGAAAAAGTATAGACATGATTTAGTTACTTCAGTATTGAAAGAAGGCGGGATATCTGTGATGGTATGGGCTGCTGTTTGGATTGATGGCCGAACCGATCTTCACATTCTCAACGAGTTTGGAGACATGAACAACAACTCAATGACAGCTGAAGTATATATGGAAACATATGAGGAACATCTTTTACCAATTTGAAAACCTGGGGATATGTTTTAGCAAGATAATGCTTCTATTTATAAGGCAAAAGCTACGAAACAATTTTTTGAAAATCACGGAATTTGGGTCATTTATTGGCCGGCGTATTCGCCCGATTTAAACCCCATTGAACATATTTGAGGGATGATTAAAAAACTTGATTAAAAAGCATTCAGACATGAAAAATCTGAAGATAAATGATACAAGTCGGGCACTTATATGTCGATTGTTACGAGAGGCATGGGATGAGATTGATCAGGAAAAAGTTTGAGTCCTCATTCTAAGTCTACGTAAAAGGCTCACCGCAGTAGCACAAGAAAGAATATTGTAAACTAAAAATTGATAATACAATGACTTGGCTTTAAAACTATGTTATTTTAATTTGATTTGGATGTTTTTTTGTTATGTTATGATTGTTGTGAAAATTGAAGGTGCCATTATCGATGTGGTCGATTTTTTTTTTTTTTTTTTTTTGGGTTTGGACAAGTTCTAGTTACAGGGCAGTGTACTTGTCGTCGTCAATTCTTTCTATCTGTTCGACTCTGGCAAGCAGCTCTTTAAGGTTGCCTTCAGCCGGTTGTGCTGCGGTTGGAAAACTTCCAAACAGGGGTTTCTAGGATTCACAGCTTGAATAGCTCTGACGTCAAATCGGTCGCCGGTTTTATTTATTCTCACGTCCTTTGGCAAGATATTTGCATCCTGTTGTATAGTTTTGAGTGGCGCACACATGAAATGTAGAACTGCTTCATCGTCTGGCTGAAAATACCTAGTAAGTATGACCATGATATCCATGCTTTTCTTGGCCTTAAAAATGACGTCCTTGTACATGCTCTTGGAACCTGAGCTTGCCGTCGATTGTCAGCCCCTAGTTATTTTTTAGACTCTTCGGAGCCTACCGTCTGTTTAAGCCCAGAAATTAGTAAAGTGAGCTTACTAAATAGATTTTTTTTTCTTCTTTTTCTTCTTTTTAAGTCCCCCCCCTCTCGCGTTTACGTTTGTAAAATGTGCAAAAAGTCATTCAACTTTTTTTTTTTGTAGTCAAACTCAGTTCAGTGTTGTGTAGGCCCAATTCATGACAAGTCTTTAATAAGATTGTTCAGTTTAGCAAACATTTATATCGACATCTCTACCACCAACTTACAGATAACAACACATGTTGTAAAAAAATCTTTTTTGTCTGCATTTTTACTCTCATTTTTCGTTCAAGTATCACCACAACTATCCATAACCATCGATGAGAAATCAAAAGTCTTTTTCATCAGCAAAATCAATTTTTATAAATTACAAAAAAGAGTCAACAGCCAAAAAAAAAACAAAAAAACTATCAGGTAGCCAATTCATACTTTTCTATAGATCCTAAACTTCTCAGCTCCCCCTTTTTATTTGGTTATTTAAATATTTGTTTCGAAACAAAAAAAAAAAAAACTGAAAAAAATACTTGGTCTACAATGTGAATGTCTTCAGAATATGTGAAGAAAAAAGAGTAGGAGGAGGGGGAAGGGAAGAGCGAAAAGAAACTCCCTTCCTATCCAAAAAAAAAAAAAAACCAATGAAAATAATAACAATACTAATTGTACTTTCAGAAACCTTCCGTGCCGTTAAAACTGGTAAACCCGGAGACCAAAAAGATTTTCTATAACAAAAGTGTTAGCCAACAACGACAGCAAAAAAAACAACAAAAAAAACATAGTGACCAATATTGGGTGGTAACTCACATAATATGGCTTTTTGGAAATATCGTTTGCCCATGACCATGCACTGGTCAACCGCCCGTCAATACACGAGCCCGCATCGTAAAAGTTATCGGCGCCGGAACCGTCAAATGCATGTTTGAAAAAATCAGACAGAATAGCTACAAAAGAAAAAAAAAAGTTAGTCGTGATGATTCAAAAAAAAAAAAAAATTCCTCACAAATTAAGACAAATCACAAGTCCAAATCTGTGCACAAAAAAAAAAAAACAACTCTCCACTTACTCATTTTCAGCCCATCAATTGATCCAAATTGCGACTCAATAAACTCACAAATATGCTTGTCAGTTTTCACAATCTCCTCCACATTCTTGATGACGAGAAACACGGGCGTCAAAATGCGCGGAACCTGCGTGTACTTATCCAAAAAGAAAAGCGCGTTCGGCACCGCCTTATCGCCGAGATGAACGACAGAAGAGCCAATCCACTGGCCCGTACGATCCATCGTAGTGCGGATAATATTGTGCATTGTGCGCGCCACTGACGGGCATGGCTTAATCCGATTCAAGCCCTGTCCGGTGTCCGTCAGCTGGTATCGCGACTTTTCTGACACCAGGTCCGTGTCGGCCTGGAACCACAGCTGAAACATCTTGCGCATGATCTCCGACCACAGCGTCAGCGACTGCTGCACATAGTGGAACTGTTTTGTGTGCGAGTGTGACAGCCGCGAGCCGCCTTTACCCAATGAAATTCCAAGCGAAAAGTCCAGGTCGTCGCTATTAGAGCCATCAGCCGTGAAGTACTGGTTCAGCAGTTTGATTATGCTTTCGACGGGGTGACGGTTAGACCGCAGGTACGAGTGGTAGTCACCAATCGAGTACAAGCACTGGCGCACGTCTTCGGCGCTGATGCCTTTGCGCTTCCGGTGGTCGGGAACCACAGGCCCACCATACAGCGCGGATAGTGCTGTTGTGGAGTACTTTTTGGCCAGCAACTTGATTGAGTTTTCTTTGCGTCGGATCTCGGCCTGGATCGTCGGCCGAGCTTTGCCCTCGGACACAATGTCCGTCGTGGCTGTGATGATGAGCGGGTCGTCCAGCAAACCCAAAGCACCATTCTCCTCGAGGAATGAATAGACTGTCGTGATGGGCTTGTAAAAATCGAATTCGAGCGCTTCCTTGATCTCTGGTAGCCGCGAGTCCATGATCATGTACATTAGTTTGCCGAAACTATCGCGCATCTTCTCCGGGTTCATGATCTTGTACCGTCGACCAATCTCAAACACTGTTTTGTACCACTCTGCGTTGACCGAAAAATCCTCTTCTTCCTCTTCGTCTCCGTCTTCGCTCTTTTTGAAAAACATTGACTTGCCTAGATCCATGTCGGTAGCCACGACAAGACCGGCGAGAATCGAGCACATCTCACGCAGTTGAGCAACGATGCGCTTTGACTTGGACTTGAATGATAAGACGTCGACCTTGTCAGTGTAGTCGCTCACATTGAGTGCAGCTTCTAGTAACCGAAGCAGCTTGCGCTCCTCCATCGTCAGACGCATCGGGATGAACTGACAATGGCTCTTTATTTGCTGGACAATATCTGAGATCTGAACGTTTTTCCGGTCCATGACAGTTTGTTGCTGCTGTTCTTGTAAAATCGACTCCGCAGTTTGAATCTCGGCCTCAACGTTACTTGCACTGATGATATTCTGCTCGGCATTCTTTTGGGAATGTTCGTCTTGCTGCTGTTGCTCGGCTTCGTCGTCCCGCCTCAGCTTTTTCGTTTCGTGGAGCTTGCGCTTGCCGGTGCGGTGCAAGTATCCAAAGCAAACTAGACAAAAGTAATCCTTACATGTCAAGCAACTGATATCTGACCGCTGGTCGCCGCACTCTATACAAAAGCCCTTTTGAATAATTTCGCTTTCGCTGACGGGCTCGATCTCCTTTTCCTTAAGATCCGCCAAAGCTGCGTTTTCGGCATCAATGGAAAGTAGTTCTTTTAAAGGCCTTTTCATAATGAATTTTTTTTATTTAATTTTGTCCCCTTCAAAAAGTAGAAAAAATTAGGTGTTGAATAGACCAAACTTGCTTCTACTTAAAATAGTTTTTTTTTAACACTAACAAGGCATGAAATAAAAGAAAGAAAAGAATTTTTTTTTTTCTTTTCTGGACGATTAGAGAATTTTCGATTTTTTTTTTTTTTTTTTTTTTTTTTTAATTTTTCATTTGGTAAAAACTAGTGTACACGTGACTTTTTACGAATCAGTGCCGATAGCCTTAAACGTTGTCAGGTCTTTTAGCGCCGACTCCATCAGCTCGACAATGGTTTCTGGTGCATATCTAGCTTCTATCTTGCTCGCAATCTTGGTAGCACCCTCAGCCGCTACCAGATTGCGCAGCGCTGTGATAAGCTTGGGTGAAAACTCATTGTACCATCTATGGTTCCAGGCAAACAGTTTCACAACAGTGTCGAGGATGTTGGCGTTGTCGCCCTTGTGTTCGTAGTACTCAAGGAGCTTCCACATGATTCTGTTAGAGAACCGCTGCTCAATGGCGTGGTTAAATGCATCGGCGGCCTCATCCTCATGGCGAAGACGCCATGCGACCATGCCGAGCGCTTCCCAGTCAAGCGAGTGCTTCTTGTACTCCATCTGCTGCGACTGGTAGTGCACGTACTCAGCCCGCCAAACTGTGTATACTCTAAGGTCTTCGTATAGAACCATGAAAAGATTATCCAACCACCGTTCGCATAATCGCTTGGTCTTCATCTTATCTGCCTCTTCCTCCTCCTTCTGCTTCAGAAACTCTTCTTCTTCATCAAGAGTCTTCTTATCCTTAGCCTCCTCGGGCTTAGCCAAAACACCATTCTCACTTCTCAAAGTGCCAATAGAGTTGTTGTGCACGACTCGCTTTTCCTTTCTGTACTCCTCTTCCATAACGAAAACGTTAGATCTGTACTTGAGCAAGGCATCCCAGCCAATGTGGCTGACAATTTCAGTTAACAGCTCATATGCTTTAGCAAAAGTAGACTTGAGGGTAGGAGCTGGCAGCTTCATCAAGCTTTGATCATAAGAGGCCACGCTCTCAGGCTTATCATCAGTCCAAATCTCCTTCATAACGCCGTCAGAAGGCAGGGGGAAAAACACCGACTGGGGTTGCGGCATCTTGGTCAAATCAAGTTCCTTGGCCGTAGACATGGGACAGGAGTTTAGAGTTAACAGGGCTTGATCGTAATTTCCCATCTTAGTGTAGATCTTGACGAGGCGAGCCCAGGGCAGAAACTCGGCAGGCGCACTGTTGACAGCACGAATGGCGCAGTCAAGCGCCCAGTCAAGCTTGCCCTTTCCTGTGCAGTAGTCAGCTTGCAGCTCCAGCATGTTGTGATCTCTAGGGTTAGCAAGAATGCCGTTACCCATGACCTGAATGGCCTTAACTTCATCATTGTTTTGGAGCATGACACGTGCAGTAATGGCCAGCACGTCAGAATCAATCCTGGCCAAACGCGACAGAACTGAAAGAGCCTGCTCATACTTGCCAGTAATCTTGACAAACTTGAGGAATGCATCTACAAGATAGTTGGACACAATGGTCGGGTTCTGGATCTCAGACACACAGCCCAACGATGGGCCACGGAAAAAGAGCGTCTCAAATGCATCAAAAAAGCGCTCAGTGAGTTCCGGGTTCTGCAAGGGGTTGAGTCTGCGCCAGCAAGTGATAAAACTGTAGTTCTCGTTATCGGCAAACAAAAGCGATCTTATCATTGCAGAGAGGTAAGTTTCGGTCCAAATGGCGTCGGTGGCCGGACGCTTGTCGCCTCTTTCGTCCACAATGTAGGCCTCAACTGAACCAGGAATTTTAACAATGACACGGACGTCAACTCTTGAGAAAGCATTGTATGCGCAGCAAACGGCGGTCTGGATCTTCCAATGTGCGGTTCTGTTCAACCAGTGTTGTTCCTCGCCGAGGGTCGACACGAGGGTGTTGAGGTACGCAGCAACAGCAGCAGAGCTAGAAGTATCAATGCACGAGGCGTAGTAATACGTGCCAATGGGTTTAGATGATTTCGAAGAATTTTTCACGAGATGGATAAGATCTAAGGGCCCCAACTCTTTGAACGAGCTAAGACTAGTAGTCCGTGAGTTAACCGACTCGTCTAATTCATTCTCCAAAAGTCTAAAGGTGAAAACAACCAAAAAAAAAAAAAAAAAGAGTTAGTGACATTCAAGCTGCCAATTGCACAGATTCAAAACGTACTCTGGAATTACAACCGTGTGAAAAACCATTTATACAAAAAAAAAGTAAAATCGATGTGTAGCTGGGGATGTTTAGAACTTGTTTCTGCCACCTTGATTGTTTGTAGGAGAAGGTTTGGAAAAAAGAGACAAGTTTTGGCAATTTGTGCGTTGGCCTGTATTATGTCAGCACATGTGTCGGGTAACGAGTCAGTATCTCAATTGGCGATATAAATAGACAGATTTGTAGAACAGTCATTAAAGTACAAATGGTATTATTATTATTAAATTTTTTTTTAAACAAGTATCGCGTTTTCTAACATCAATTTAAGAACAAGAAGAGATTAAAAAAAGAGTAACTTAATTTTTAAATTACTCAATGCCCTCCCACGGGTAGACCTGTTCAACGCGTTTATACACGTATGTTGCATTGCGGAGGTCTAGCACCTGTAGACCCCAGTTAATGAAAAATTCATCGTCTCCCTCAACTACAGCCTTGTTATAAAACAATTGCGGGTCTTCCTTTGCGGCCACTATTAGACTCTTCAAGCCCTTGGTGTTGATGCTTTGAAAGGATTTGACAGTGTCCACAAGTTTCCACTTGTAGTTTTCGGGTAGAGGGTATTCTTCTGTGATCTCTACAGGAGCTGTGGCAGAAACAAGGAAGTCAAATGAGTCAATGATTTCCTCTAGAGCATCTACATCTTCCGTCTTGTCATAAATGACCCAGGGGTACCTGGGACTGCGGATTTCGAAAAGTTGGCCAAATTTGTTGGCACCCGTCATGCACACAGGTACGTCCAGATGCACAACGAGAGGATCTTCTGCGTTAAGTACAAACGGAACATGGTTGTGGAACTGCGCCAAAGCCTGACCACCAGGGTAGTTGAATGATGATGCAAGACCCTTGACGGTGGAGAGACCAGCAATAACACCAATAAGTGTGATGACGGCCATTTGAAAGCTGATTTTGAATACATCACCCACTTTGGCGAGCTGGTTGGCGATAAACACTACACCGTTCGCAGCAAGCAGCGTGAAAACAGGTGCAACATAAACAATGAAGCGCCACTCCTTGTGGGGCTGCAAAGAGTAGATGGTAACAAATAAAATAGAGGCAAGTCCTAGAATGCGAACGTGATTAAATTTACTACCAGTGGGGTCTTTGAAAAAACCGAAAGGAACAAAACCGTACAGAATAAAGTAACCAGAGGGTCTGGCCACGGTACCCAACAGCTTGGGGAGATGGATCAAGAAATACGCGCTGAAAGGCTCTTCTCCCCATTCAGAGGACTTGCCCTCAATGACATTAAAAATGAAACCCTTTAGCTCGGGGATCATCAAAGGAGTTTGCCAGAAATAGGAGTCAATAACCAAAGACAGCAGCGTGCCAAAAAGACCAGCAATAGTGGCAGACTTGATCAGGTCAAACAACGTTACTTTTCTGAAAACCAGCAGAGAGAACGAAAGCGTGGCGAGGAAAACTGCCAGCTCAGACCGGAACACAATGGCGGTGAAAGCCAGTAGACCAACGGCTGAATTATATTTGGCCTCTAGCGTGTATGCAATTGCTAAAGTTGTGAACGGAAATGCAAAGAAATTGGGTAGCGTGCGCGAGATGTAGAATGGGATGTGGAACTGCACGAGTTGCAGAGCCCAGAACCACTTGGTAAGAGTGGAGTAGCGTTTAGCCTGAGACTTCTTGTCGGCTTTAGTGCACGTCCACGAGATGGTTTCTTTGAGATAAATAAGGGCAATCGCATTGAACATTCCCAGCAGCCCACGTGCCAGGATCTGTACCATCAGTTTGTCATCATCCGCCTGAAAATATCTGAGCAAAAGTTTGACAGGCATGGAGACGTAGAGCGCGCCGATAAAAGTGCGCGGGACAACGCCAGGAAATTCAATATGGTCAAACTAGAAGAGTGTTAGCAGCATACCCTGAACTGGGATCAATGCTGGTGAACCTACTTTAGAGACATCAAACTTGTGGTAGATGAGATCGTGGATGGCTTGAATGTTAAACGACTCTTCAACCTTAGTGTATGGCGACGAAATGACGTACGCGGCAATAATGGTAAAAAGCAAGAGGTCGGGCCAGGACAGCTGCATGGTGATGATAGTCGAGTTGGTTGGTTTGGTTAGTTGGTTGAGGGGGAGGGAAAGGAAGGAAGAAAGGAAAGGGACCTAAAAAAATAGGCCGGATCAATTTTTTCTGCGATTTAAGCAATAGGAAATGCGTAGATTGAGGACTAATCAACGCGTGTTTTCACCACCATTAAATCTGACTTTTGGGTCTACAGGTACGCATTTGTCGCTTAAGTGAAGTTTAAAGTTTCATTAATCATTAATAATAAGTTACATAAAAATAAATTGTACCGTAAATGCTTATTGGTTTTATTTTTTTTGACGTAAGTTCAAAGTCTCGCTTCTCAAGTATCAGCTTTCTAAAACAAACAGCTTCTTCATGACATATGCGTCGTGTACTCCATTGTAAAACCCCTTTTTAAACTCGGAGTCATCAATAAAAAATTTGTTAAAGATATAAAAGTCAATGGCCGAGGCATTGGACGTAAGCACCTCTAGCCACAATGATTTGAGCAGTTTGGTACGAGATGCGAGCTTGAGCTGGAATGCAGAGATCAGGCTGGTCGCAATTCCCAGTCGGCGGTAGGTAGGACTCACAGCAAGTGTGTAAATGTGGCCGTCACTAGACTTGGGGTCAAGTTTGCCGGTGATAACGCCAGTTATTTCCTTTGTTATGTTAGAGTAGGAAACAAGGCAGTAGCAGTTTTCAGCGTAGAGAAACTGGAGAAAAAAGGCGGTGGAGTATGTGGTTTTGAGGATTTTACTAGTAAACTCTCGAGCAGCGTGAACGTCTTTAGAGGAAAGAGGTTTAACAGTGCATGGGTGGGTTTTCTTGCTAGCGAGATTATCAATAAAGGATTCGATATAGGTTGAGGTTGTAATCAGGCCATTACTAGAAGTGCACTTTGTATTATAGAGAGAGTTATCAGATTTACTAGAGTTGTTTGTGTCTTTTCTGATGTCGTTGCTCGTATTGCTGCTACTGAAATCAGGCGATTTCAGACGAGTTTGTGAAAGTGGTTGTTGAACAGCAGTTGAACTCATAATGCCGAAATGAAGAAGAAAAAATGGGAAAAAAATTAAAAAATCAAACGGCAATTAAAGTAAAGGATGTGAATAGGTTGGAGTATGATGTTCTATAGCAATGTGTATATATAGATCACAGGATATACTGGTGATTGTTTTTATTATCTGATAGTGTTAATTTACCCCACAAAAAATCGATATGAATTTGATAAAAGCAGAAGAAAATTAAAATTTTTTAAAAAAAGAGTTTAACTGAGGTTTAAATGATAACAAGCAGATAAAGATAAAGCCAAAAATAAAAAAATTAAACAAAAAAAAAATTTAGAAAAAACGATTTCAATTTATATTCATAATTTTTTTTTAATTGTGAACTTCCAATAGTTATACACTAGTGGCACTTATAATACTATCATTGAGGTTACAAGCTTTTGTCTGTTGTTCTTGTTGTCATTATTATCTTTATGTACCTTGTTCTCAATAGTTTCAATCCTCGGTCGGGTCTTTATTTAACTCAAAAAAGGTTTTTTTTTATTTTTTTTTTATTTTTTTTGATTTTCATCCGCGATTGCAAAAAATAAAAAAAATTAAATAAAAATTAAAAACCTCCAAATAATCATGCTATACTTTATACTTTAAAAATAAACCATGAATGTGAACAAAGATCATAAAATTTTATTAAGCAACTTGATTCTTACGTCCCTTTCTATGGAAACGGTTTTTTTTTTTCTTCTTTCTTTTTGCATGAATCATTGATAACCAGTACATTTAATTTCAAGCCAAACCAAACCATACGTAGCAAAAAAATACAAAAAAAAATTCTAAAAAAGTTGTGACGTTCTAGATTCTCGATATTCGCAACGCCCTTATTCAAAGAAGTACTGCGTTAGTATATATCATCAGTATCAAAATATTATCTATAGCTGATCCGGTAAAAGTACAGCAGCTCTAAAAGCAACTCCAGAATTCAATCTTTTTTTTTTGCTAAACAATATCTGAAGTTTAAAAAATTAGGTCCCGAAATATCGGCTGAATCAGTTGATTTTTCAAAATCTCGGATTTATTTTGGAATTTTTTCTTTTAATATTTTTTTCTCTCTCTTGCCCCTGCAGTGACCTTTCTTTTACTTCATCTTCGTATAGGAACTAAAATATTGATCGCGGGCTATTCCGGAGCAAGTCGGGTGACCTTCCAAGCAGTAGTTACGCACCCGAGAAACATGAGATTCAATCGACACACACACACACTTTTGAATCATTATTCTCAGTGTCGTGCGACTTTTTTTCTTTTTTTTCATGCATACTTATAAAATTTTGAACAAGACAAAGTAAAACCAAAAAAGAAAAGGACTCATGTTAACCTTGTGATTCAATAGAATTGTATATGCAGAGCTTGCCTGACACGTCTTGGCTTCTAACGGTGTCTTTTAACCAGGGTGCCATTGGCTGATGTCCAAAAAAAAAAAAAGGCAAGAAAATGTATGTACAGAGTCAGGAAGTAAACCAGGCAAACATTAATACGAAAGATAATTCTCAGTTGTGACAACACAATAAACATTAAACAACAAGTTTTAAAGTAAAAGCCGTATGTTTTAATAGGCCTATTTTTTTTCATCTCACTTTCATTAACTTTTGCTATTGATTTTAATCTTTAAAAATTAATCCCAGTGAGTGTTGTACCGTGCGTGCAACTTCCTTTTTTTTTTTTTTTTTGGTCCTAAATTTCATATTCAAATCGTTTGGTATTGTCGCTTATTAGCTAATTTTTTTTATTTTTCCATTAATATGTACAGATCCAACCTCAAAGTCCAAGTGCAATAACGCACGTTTATCTCATCTATAAACTACCCATCTCTCTTTCCTTCAAGAGCTCCTCCCCCTTATTCAACGTCAAACTTATTTATTTGTTTTTTTTTTTCTTTTCTCCCATCATGCTTTGTTCTATTGAACTTATGCAACAACATCGACACCAACCGACTTGGCAGTTCCCAGAACCGACTTCACAATACCCTCCAGCTCCAGATTCGCGTGTCTCGAGTCCGTCTTCTTAATCTTTGCAATCTCGTACACGTGCTTCAGCGATATCGTGCCGACCTTGGGGTCTTTAGCGCTGGCCCAGCCCTTATCGGCACCCGCAGCCTGCAGGATCAGCCACGCTGTAGGCGGGCTCTTGACCTCAAAGCTAAATGAACGATCCGGATTCACGGTCACCACTGTGGGAATGGGCACGCCGGGGTTGTATTGGGAGGTCCGCGCGTTGAACTCCTTGCAGAAGTCAATGGCCTTGACACCCTTGGAACCCAGCGCCGGACCAACGGGGGGCGAAGGAGTGGCCTGGCCGGCACCGACAATAAGTTTGATGAGAACGCTCTTGGCGCTTGCTAGCTTCTTAGACATGGCTGTGTGTGAGTTTTGGTGGGCGGGTTTGGATGAGTGAATGTAGTTGTGAGAGAGTTGTAATTGATTGGAGAGAAAATTGAAATTGGAAAAGTTTTGTTTGGTGGTTGAAATTTTTCGGTTGTTCAATTTTCATGACAAATGATTAGGTAATTATTTTTGTGAACCATTTAAAGTTGTAAGTTACAAATACTATCATGATTTTAGAAATCAATTTTTTTTCTTCTCTCTCTGTTAATTTAAAAGTGTTTGATAGATCAAAAACATTGCTGATTCAAAGTGTTTGACAGATCAAATTCTACGGGCTTAAAAAAAAGTCTATACATTCTTTCTTCTTTTCAGTTCCAAGTAAATATCATATCAATTAAAAAATTATATATAACACTAAACTTAAGAAGTGTAGGTAAGACCACAACGGCCACAGTACTGGCGCTCAACGTTGGTGGCGTTCTTCTTCATGTTGGCCATGAAAACACCGGCACCACAGTTGGGGCACTCACGTCTGAGGCGGACGACGGAACCGTCATCACCGACCTGGTAGTAAGAAAGGACAGCAAGCTTGACCTTCTTGGCCTTCTTCTTGATCTTCTTGGGGGTGGTGTAGACCTTCTTCTTTCTCTTCTTACCACCACCACAGAGTCTCATGGTGAGGTCGATGACAGACTCCTTCTGGATGGCGTAGTCAGCAAGAGCACGAGAGTCCTCGAGCTGTCTACCGGCGAAGGTAAGACGCTGCTGATCAACGGGGATGCCCTGTTCAACTTGAATCTGGGACTTGATGGAGTCAACGGTGGAGCAGGACTCAACCTCGAAAGGAAGAGTGTTACCGGCAATGGTCTTAACAAAAACTTGCATTTTGTATGAGGCTTATCAAAGATTCGTCTGCAGTCGAGAGTGCTATATTAATAACATGTTAGAAATGCAACAATAAAAACAATATTTTATCGCGGTGGCGTGGGTTTAAAGTACATACCTTCGTTCTTACTTTTAACAAGCTTAAAGAGAAAAAGAAGAAAAAAAGAAAAAAAAAGAGAAAAAGACTAAAAGGAAAAATAAAAAAAAATGAGAACTTTTCATCAGAAGAAAATTAATAATTTTTAGTGAAATGAAAAAAAAACACAATAAAGTTTGTTCTCTGTCAAGGGCTGAGCCAAATCTCAATGTGACTGTGCTTCTAAATTAGGAAGTCATTTAGAGATCATGTGACGTAACTTCAAATAATTTATATGTTTTAAGTCATAAGTGTCATTTGTGAATTTTAAAGACTGAAATTTCATGCAAATGGAAAGAACCTGTGTTCAGATGTTAGTTGCATGGATCTATTTAAATGCCCCCCGTATGACAATAAAAAAAAAACACTTGTGAAATGCGATATAGACCATCTTGGAGCGTCTCTTTTTAGAAAACTAAAGCTGCTGATCAAAATGAATCAAAAAACTTCAAAATGTTTTTTTTTTTTTTTTTTTTTTTTTTT
>JAKVQX010000296.1:0-21720 GCA_030463015.1 Geotrichum citri-aurantii
GGTTTCAGCATTCGATGGCGCCGGATTCCCCATGAATTGCTCCATGTGTCAAGGGTATCATTATCATCTGTTCTTTTTTTTTTTTGTTTTTTTTGTTTTTTTGGTCCTTCTTAATTGTTGTTATAGTTAATACTTTTTAATGGTTAGCAATTGTTGTCCCTGATAGCAACGTCGTGTACAAGCCTTTTTTTTTTTTCAGGGGGGGGAGTAATTATAAACTATTGCAAGAACCCGTTATAAATCAAAAACTTGTATCTCCATATGACGTTTTAGAATCCAAAATTGAAAAAAAAAAAAAAAATGAAAAAAAAAAATTGGAAAAAAAAAAAAAATCGAAAATATGACTTGTACCATAAGACAATAAATTGGTTTATTTGTGTATGGCAAACCCTCCCAAGCTCGGGTTGAGCCATGAAACTTTTAAAACAAATTTCAACCAAAATTTCAAAAAAAAAAATTTTTTATTTCTTTCAAACACCCATATTGGTCAAAGAGTGGTTATGTATTTACAACTTTTTTTTTTATTTTTATTTTGAGACAGTTGTTTGGCTGGCTTCAAGTCCTCTGACATGAACTCAATAGAAAACAACTGAGGATAAATTCAGCAGAAATAACAAAATAAATTGAAATTCACGCTTTCTAGGCCTACGCTCAATTGATGAACTTGAAGAAACGCTGAACCATTATATGGAGGGATATGGACAATGACTTTGTTGATTCTTAAAAGTATGCCACAAAGACTGGCTGACATATTAAACCATAAAAGTAAGCATTAAAGATGGTGACGTTATTTAAATTTTTATTCAATTTTCTATTGATTGAACAAAAAAATTTTTTTTATTAATGTTTAATAATTTTGTTTAACTCATAGTTTTTTTTTTTAATTGTTAAAAGTTTCATTTGCCAAACCCAGGCTTGGGGATCAAATGCAGTTGCGTTGGTGGTGGGTGTGCTCACAAGTACGTTTATTACTACTTTGGTGAGTCCGTGATTCTTCCCATTTAAGTGTATTTTATAAGTTTGGTTGTTGTTGTTTTTTTAATGCGGGGAATCCATCCTACCCCCAATTAAAAAAAAATTAAAAAAAAATACTCATATAAAACATTAATTTAAAAAATTTGATGAGCCGTTTAAAGCACCGAAACCAGTCAACAGGTCGTGAGTTGAACAGTTTTTAAAATTATTATTTTAGGAATTATATCAAATAAACTGATTATGGTATCGATAATTGAATAAACCTTTTTAATGCTGTTTTTTCTTATTGATAGATCTATTTTTTTTTTTCAGTGTGTGTGGGTTTTTGAGCGAAGTTTGCCTCCACCGTCGAGAAACTAAACTTGTCAAGACGTCATCGGCAAGCTGCTGCGCAAACGGTAATTTTTATTTTTTTTTTTTTTCTTTCGTTCTTTTAGTAAGATTTTTAAATTGATTGAAAAAGATAATGATAACGATTATCATGATTAGAACTAAAAAAAAAATATCACCACAAAATAACCCGACATAAGTAATGATTTTTTTTATAATTTCAATAAATTTTTTTTTTCATTTTTTTCAAAATTTACAAACAGAAAATAAACAAAATTAAAAAAAAGTCTCAGTTCGTTTGACAAATTACTTTTATTTTTTACTTATTAATGGGGGAAAACAAAAAGAGAGAGGAGAGAGATTGGCGGAGACAGCAGATGGAGGGGCTTCAACTGTCATTCTCTCTAAGCTTATTCAAAAATAAACTCAATTGTCTTATTTAAATAATCCTTCAACCGTCCTCTCTCATGTTTCTCTTGCCTACATTATTATTTTGTTGTTTTACCAACTTTTTTTTTTTGGTTAAACAAATTTTTTTTGGCTTCTATTTTTTTATTCATAAATACTCTCAATGTTAAAATTGCATCGAGCCCAGGCTGCGCGGCTGTTGTTCAACCCCCGTTGGCGCAAAGTTGCTGCTATTTCTTCTACTACTACTTTCCGGCTCAGACTCTATTCCACCACCAACACGGCCAGTACTGTTGAGACCTGTCTGCGTGGCGAGCTCAAGCTGTCACACGTCATGGGCTCCGAAACCCCGCCGCTCTATGAAAACACCATTGGCCGGCTGACGCGCGAACTTGCTCACACCCACCCCGACAACCCCGCTATTATCTCTGTGCACCAAGACGTGCGGCTGACATATTCCGAGCTTGACCGCCGCAGCGATATTCTCGCCGTCAACGTTGCGCGCCAGCTCGGGATCCGCCGCGGCGACCGCGTGGCCGTCTGCTCCGGCAACTCGTGGGAGTACCCCGTACTTCAGCTGGGCCTCGCCAAGCTCGGCGCTGTCCTCGTTCCGCTAAACCCGGCGTTCACTGACACGCAGTTCCACGCCGCCCTAAACAACTCGCAGAGCCGCGCACTCATTATTCAATCTCACCTGTCGCGCGGACTGCGCAAGACGTCCCGCGACATCACGGGCCTGATCCGTGCAGCAACCGACGGCAACTTGCTACCCTCC
Source organism: Geotrichum citri-aurantii (assembly GCA_030463015.1). NCBI lineage: Eukaryota > Fungi > Ascomycota > Dipodascomycetes > Dipodascales > Dipodascaceae > Geotrichum > Geotrichum citri-aurantii. The sequence continues at coordinate 2,489 of JAKVQX010000296.1, forward strand.
GTCGAAAAGGTGGTCATTCTTGACTCAATGGCCGCGCCGCCCGAGGACGCGCGCACGTACATTGCGCTGGACGGCGAGCGCATCCGGCCATTTGACTCTCTGCTCAAATGGTACTCGGCGGAACAAGCAGCAGACATGCCAGAGATTTCGTACCTACACGACCCGGCCGAAGACGCCAAGTACGCAAACGACATTATTAACATGCAGTTCACGTCCGGCACAACTGCCATGCCCAAAATCTCGTGCCTGACACACCGCAATCTAACTAACAACGGCGCGTTCATCGGGCAGCGGATGGGAATCACATCCGCCGACAAGATCTGTTCGCCCGTGCCCATGTTCCACTGCTTTGGGCTGGTGCTGACCAACTTGGCGATTCTGAGCCAGGGCGGTGCCGTGGTTTACGCGAGCGAGACGTTTGACGCGCAGTCGACGCTGCGGGCCGTGCGCACCGAGCAGTGCACGGGCCTTCACGGCGTGCCCACCATGTTTTCGGCCGAGCTTGAGCTCAAAGATGAGCTGCAGCAGGGAGGCCACGAGCTCCTGCGCAAGGGCATTGCTGCCGGCACGTCGATCCCCGTCGAGATCATGAAACGGCTGATCCAGACGCTCAATCTCAACCAGCTGACGATTAGCTACGGCATGACGGAGACGGCACCCGTGTCTTTCATGACGTCGCCTACCGACTCGCTTGAGCGCCGCTGCGAGACTGTGGGCACGGTCATGCCGCACACCGAGGCCAAGATCATTGCCGCTAATTCGGAACCGGGCCCCGTGAGCCTGACGCCGCTCCCCGTTGGCCAGAAGGGCGAGATTGTGGTTTCCGGCTACCTCTTGCAAAAGGGCTATCACGAGTCGCCGTCCAAGACCTTTGAGGCGATGGTGCCCGAAGAGGGCAACCCCAGCAAAGTGTGGATGCGTACAGGCGACGAGGGTGTCATTGACGAGCACGGGTACCTCAAGGTCACGGGCCGTCTTAAGGACCTTATCATCCGCGGCGGCGAGAACATCCACCCGCTTGAGATTGAAAACGTTCTTTTTAGACACCCTGCCATCTCCCAGGCTTCGGTGGTCGGCGTGCCCGACGCCAAATACGGTGAGGCCGTGGCGGCATTCATCCAACTCCACGAAGAGTACCATCCACAATACCAACAAACCACCACCGCTGCCGCCGAGGGAACTTTGCGTAAGCAGGCACCCTCGGTAGAAGAAATTCAAGACTACATCAAGACCAATCTTGGCCACTACATGGTTCCCAAGCACGTTTGGTTTGTACCGGACTTTCCCAAAACTGCCAGCGGCAAGATTAGAAAGGTAGATTTGAAGGGGACAGCTCTTTCCCTCATCTAGGCAAAAAAAAGAAAAAGAAATATGTGTAAACAATAAGTGTAAAAAAAAAAGTTCAAAAAACATTTAAATGAACAAAACCTTTTTGTGTACTTGTTAGATTGTAAAAATACAAAGAACATATTGAATTTGTTGAAGAATTACACTTGTGAAATAATTGAAAAAATATTTATTTAGAAAACATGTGTGTATGCTACAGTACAATGGTAAATTGGAAAATATTAGAATATAAAATTGAAAATGAAATTAATTGAACAAGCTAATTAATTAGTAAATAAGTATATATATTTATTTTAAAAAAAAAAAGTTGAATAATTAAACAAGTTAGTAAAATTATCAATTATATGGTAAAATTAGTAAATTGGTAAAACAAAAATATTTAAAAAAAAGTTTGAAATAGTCAAACTATTAAAAAAAAAATTTGGTTGAAAAAGTTAATAATAAATAATATGACTTAATCTGTAATTAATGGATAGCGAGAAGTAAAAAAGAAATAGAAAAAGGAAAAAAATAAAAACTAACGCAGGCTTAAAAAAAACCTACATCAGGTAGACTAAAAAAAATTAAACGATCCTGTAAGTGTGTAATCTCTTGGATAACTATTATTCACTCCGTTAACCTCAATATAGAAAAAACTTCTTGGAGTTTATAATCCAAAATTATTTTCAAAATTTTTCATCTGAATGAAACTACCTTAGTTATTGTGTAAACAAATAGAAAAAAAAATTATAACCAGTTTTTTTTTTTGGCTATCGCATATACTTGATAATACTTATACATCTTCTTCTTGAAATACCTACTCCTCTTCGTCCTTGAACTCCACAAGCACTGTTCCCTGCTTAACAATTTCACCCGCCTCATGTGCAATCTTCTTGATAACTCCTGCTTTGGGTGCACGAATTGTAGTCTCCATCTTCATTGACTCGATAACCAGCAGCTCCTGGTCCTTTTCAACCGCGATACCTGTCTCAATGCCGTCACCTAATCGCATAATCTTGCACGGCATGGGGGCAACAACCGAGTTCTTGACCTCCTTAACGCCAAGCGCCTGCTGCAGCCACTTGGGCTGGGGTGTGTCTAATGTGTAGTGCACGCCATCATGAAACACATGCACCGCATCCGTCAATGCCACTACTGTGTTCACAAACTGCGCATCGTTGAACTGAATATGCATTTTGCGTGTTGCAACATTGTCCCCCGTACCCGGCGCAGACTCAAAGTACACATTGCGTACTTCAACGCCCGGCCGACCGTTGACAGAAACCTTGTATGAGTGGGGGCCTGTTTGCACTGTGACCACCTCAACTTTCTTGCCCGCCTCTCCAGAAGGATCTTGGAACTCCATTGTGCGCACCTGTGAGTAAGACCAGGCGCTGTTGCCACCGGAAAAACGCGAGAAGGCGTCAGGCACTTTGAGCGTGCCGGTGATATGTGCAAGTGCGGCCTGCGCCCACACCTTGTCATTGACTTCAAACGGCCGAATCAGTAGTTCCTTGTTTTTAGGAATAAAACCAGTCTCAAGACCTTCAGGTTCATTGCCGCCAAATGCTTCGGTTTCGATAATGCGCTTGATGAATTCAATGTTGGTGATGGGCCCAACAATTTCAAACTCGCGCAGCGCCTGGCGCAGCTTACGGAGAGCTTCATCACGATCGCGGCCCTTCACTATAAGCTTACCAATCATGGGATCATATAGCGACGAGACAGTCGAGTTCTGCTTAAAAGTCAAGTCCAAGCGCGGCTCTCCGGTGGTCGGGTACTGCATGTGCACAATCTCGCCCGAAGACGGCAAAAAGTCCTTGAACGCGTCTTCGCAGTAAATGCGCGCCTCAAATGCATGACCTTCAATATCAATCTCCTCCTGTGTTTTTGGAAGCGGGAAGCCCGCAGCAACAAGCAATTGCCATTCAACAAGATCCGTGTTAGTGACAGCTTCAGTGACGGGATGTTCGACTTGCAGACGAGTGTTCATCTCCATGAAGAAAAATTCGCCCGTGTCATTGTCAAAAATAAACTCAACGGTACCGGCACCCTCATACCCAACAGCGCGGGCAGCTAAGCGTGCCTTCTCCCAAAGCTTCTCGCGCGTTGTAGGGTCTAAGCCAGGAGCGGGCGATTCTTCAAGAACCTTTTGATGACGGCGCTGAACGGAGCAGTCACGCTCACCCAGTGCCACTACGTTGCCATGGCGGTCGGCAAATACTTGAACTTCGATGTGGCGCGGTGTTTTGATGTACTTTTCAACCAACACGTTTTCGTCACCAAACGATGAGCGCGCTTCTGACTTGGCGGATTGCAGCTGCGCTGGGAATTCGGCAGCGCTGTTGACAATGCGCATACCCTTGCCGCCACCGCCGAGCACAGCTTTAATAAGGACCGGGTACCCAATTTTTTCTGCCTCCTTAGCAAGAAATGCGGGGTCTTGGTTGGTGCCATGGTAGCCTGGCACGCAAGGCACGTTGGCGTCGATCATAATTTCCTTTGATCTCGATTTGGCGCCCATGGCCTCGATAGCCTCTTGTGGAGGGCCGACAAATATGAGACCCTCTTCACGCACACGCCGTGCAAAGTGTGCATTTTCAGATAAGAACCCATAGCCCGGATGGATAGAATCACATCCAGCTTCCTTGGCGGTGCGAACAATACGTTCAATATCAATGTAACCCGTCGTTTCCTCGCCGAGTGAAAGGTTGCGAAATGCAGACGTTGCTGATGGCAACGCGGCGTCCGGCTGCGTGTAGACTGTAGTTGTATCAATGCCCATCCGCGAAGCAGTTGATGAAATTCTATGCACAATTTCACCACGGTTTGCAATGCAGAGAGACTTGAGAGGTTTAGCAATGAACGTTTTGGACATTGTAAATGAAGGGGGGGCGTGAGGGAAGTTACAGATTAGTTCAAGCTGTAGTTGTTAACGATAAGGATGTTGAAGAAAAAAAAGATTTAATTGAGAAAATTAAATAGTATAAATACATGTTGACGTTGACTTGGTCGCGAAGGCGGGGCACGTAGGCCAAAAGAAAGATCAAATCACATGAGAAATTGCGGGGTGGGAAATCGGGTCTGCAAGCGGTGATGGTCAAAAACCCGGGGGAAGAGAGCTTTGGGGAATCGCCCAAACGGGAAATAATTGGGATGAAAGGAGGGGGGGTAAAAGTATAGCAAGAGACTTTTTTTATGAGCCAGGTTTTTGGAAAGACTGGATGGCCTGAGCTTAACCCTTTCAAAGTTTCATATTTCAATTTTTTTTTATTTTGGATCAAAGAAAATATAGAAACAACAACAATTCAATTAACTAATTGAAAGAAGCTTTTCATCTTGTTTCTTTTTTCTTTTGTGAAGAATTGTCAATGTGTATTTTGAAAAGGAGGAAATGTCGGGGCATTAAAAATTTTGAAAATTGCAAGATTTAGTACTTATACTTTGAAATTTAGTTTTAAATTAATCATTACTAATCACGACGTGCAGGATCTGTCAGCGAAAATCTTGCTGTCTTCAAAAGTTCAAACGCCAGGGCGACGACCAACATCTTCATCATCTTAAACTAACACGCTCTTGCAATCCTGCTTTTAACGCTCCGTCTACCTCTTCTGTCTAGCACGGACATGCACTTACCTTTCTAATTCATTCTATTGTTACTTCGTCTACTTTTTGCCTGCAATTTTTGCCCGCACGCGGCATCACCAACAGTAACATCTTCACCACACAAATCGCTATGGATTCGTCCGATTCGAACTCAAATAAACGTTTAGTCTCCGAAATGGACTTTTCGCCACGCCCGAACTCTCTAGTGTCTAACGGTGTCTTCAATTTGCCGGTTGCAAAAAACCCTGCCGAAGATTCTGATTCCGCCGTTCCGTCAGTTGGTGCAATCTCATTAGACTCGTCGCCTGGGAATTTTCCTGTTCTTAGAGACGGTTCGCCCTCACCCAACGCCAACTCAGTATTCAATTCGACACTTGCAACTATAGACTCCATCGACTCAGATCTACGTACTCTTTCTTCCGAAGACGAGACCGTAAAAAAGCTTTCTTTTGATCTTGATCCTCTTTATAAATCGTCACTAGAAGATGAGGAGCAGGACACAGCCATTGAAGCTGTTTCGCTCCAAGATCGTATTCAGCTTATTTCTGATCTCATTTGCCAGCCTTTCATTGATGGCGATATCTGGTACGTTGTGTCTGCCGTTTTCTACAATAAATTCATAAACGCCGAGCCTGGTTTAGACTTGGCCTTTGGCAATTTCGACATTGTCGATCCCGTCACCAAGAGACTCCGGTCTGACGCACAAACACAGCTAGTTCCCGTACAGGCCTGGAAGCACTTTGTGAACTGGTACCCTTCAACAAACCATTTCGCACTTCCCAGAAAAGTTACCACTGAGAACGGCATGCTTACTATTGAAATGTTTCCGTACGAGCTGATCGTTAAGCCTTACTCGTTGCTATCATCTTTCCCTCAGCAAGAGCTTTTTACACTGTCAAAAAACGACCCTTTGACAGAACTGAGCGAGCAAGTTACCAAAAAATTTAATATTGCTGGCGGCGAATCTGCAGTTCGCTTTTGGCTTGTCAATGACGATTCCGAGTTTCTACCCCGTATTTATAACACTGAAATCAGCTCCATATTCTTTACCAAGCTTAACAAGACCAAGCTGGAAATTTCAGACACACACATCTACGAGTCTTCTTTGAAGACTGACTCGGTTGTGATTGTTGAAATAAAAAGCGGGAACAGGGACGACATTCCTTGGCCCTCTGAAAAGGCGAGTCCTTTAAAGTCGATTCCGCCTCCCTTGCCAGCTCGTGAGCCACGTGCATTACTATACAAGCGTGAAGAGCGCTCGAGCACGGCAGGCAAGATGGGTTTGACCAATCTTGGTAACACCTGTTATATGAACTCTGCACTGCAGTGTCTGAGCCATGTCCCTGAACTGGCTAAATACTTTCTCTGTAAGTACAGCTTATTTCTGATTGAAGAAAATGATACTAATTTGTTACAGCTGGTTATTACAAAAAAGAGTTGAACATCGATAATCCTATTGGCCATGGTGGCCAAGTTGCCAAAACATTTGGCAGTTTGTTAGACAACCTTCTTAGCACCTCTGGAGACTCTTCCTATGCACCTCGGTCGTTCAAAAGCACCATAGGCCGATTTAATGCATCTTTTTCTGGTTATCAACAACAGGACTCACAAGAATTTTTGGCATTTCTTTTGGACGGCCTTCACGAGGATCTCAATCGTATCCACAAAAAGCCGGCCACAGAGAAGCCAGAGCTTAAGGATGACAGCGTTGACAATATCCAGGCTATCATTGACCTGGCCAATGAGAGCTGGAGGGTTCACAAACTGAGAAATGAGTCTATAATTTTTGATCTTTTTGGTGGATTGTATAAGTCAACTCTGGTTTGCCCGGAGTGCAATCTTACCAGTATCACATTCGATCCGTTTATGGATCTTACACTCCCACTTCCCTCAGGCCAGATTTGGAGCAAGGACATCTACGTTTTCCCTCGCGTGGGTCGACCTGTTATTCTCAGTATTGAGCTGAATCAGTCTGCCACTGGACAGCAGTTGAAGCAGTATATTTGTGAGAAACTCAATCTTGATATTGACGCAATTCACTTTGCCGAGATTTTCAACGGAATGTTTTACAAAAACTTGAGTAACATTGATTCAGTCACAGAGATTTCTACATCAGACAACGAGATTATAGGCTGTTACGAGCTCGATTTTAAGGTTGAAGATTTTGATTCCGAAAATGACTTGATAGTCCCCGTCTATTTTGAAATGGAGTCCTCAGATACCCATTTTAAAGCAATTTCTATTCCTTTCTACATTTATCTGACTACAAAGGAGGCTGAAGATGCCAATATCATTCAGCAAAAGATTTTGCGTAAAGCTGCTCAGTTCAACGATACCTCGGAGGCTGTTATCAAGGATCTTGACTTGAACAACTTGCCATTCACCGTTTCATATCACACAGTCCATAATGCTGACGTTCCTGTAACTGAATGGCGGATTTTTAGACGAAGCTTAAAGCCGCTTGTAGTTCCTACTGTGGAGATTGCCGAAGAGCAGAGCAGTAGTAATGTGAGCATGGCCACTCCAGAAAGTAATTCAAGTCCAGCTAATCAGGATTCTGCATTGGAAACTGTCAAAGATACTCAGGACACTGAACTTCTTGATACCAATGCTAATGTTCTTAAGACCGAACTGGAGAAATTAAATGAGGACTCTACAAATCCTTTTCACGAGTCTTCCAACAATCAGTTTGGGTCTGCCACTCCTGATATTGATGAGCTTCCCGACACCTTTACTCCTGATATTGCAGTTTCAGATAGCTCTTCTGATATCAACGATCATATTAATACCGAAAACTTACTTGAGAGAATAACTAGTCCCAAAGATTCAGAGCTTCCAGATGATTCTTCGCGCCCAATTTCGCCAGCCGTGTTTGATCTTTCTGGTGACGAAAAGGCATTTGAAAATCTGGGCACTATATTTGATGACGATGACGATAACAATTCTAGCCATCTGTCGTTGATGGACCCGGCGCCTGCCTACTCAAACTACAACCAGCAACGCACTGGTGCTCTTGTAGATAATCGGGATGTTCTTGTCTGCACGTGGAACCCGCAGGCATTTGTGGCTGTGTTTGGTCAGGAGTATGTCAACGCCACAATTGCGACAGTTAGCGATCCCGAGCTGGAGAATCACCGTGCTGAGCGTCAGCGGAAGAAGGAGCAGGGAATTCCACTCAGTGACTGTCTCGACCAGTTTTCCAAGACCGAGGTGTTAGGCGAAGACGATTTGTGGCATTGTAGTAGGTGTAAGGACTTTCGCCGTGCCTCCAAGACGATCGAGCTATGGAAGATTCCTGATATTTTCACAATCCACCTGAAGCGGTTTTCAAGCTATCACGGCATGGGCGACAAACTGGATGATCTGGTCAATTTCCCGATTCTGGGCCTAGACATGACCGACCGCATCCAAAAGACAAGGTACGGCAACAAAATCGAGGAGACCATTGAGGAGGGTGATCAGGTATACGATCTGTTTGCTGTGGATAATCACTACGGTGGTCTGGGCGGTGGTCACTACACGGCATTTGCAAAGAACTTTGTTGATAACGAGTGGTATTACTTTGATGACTCGCGCGTCCGCAAGGCTGATCCAGAAGACTCTGTGACAAGTGCGGCATACTTGCTGTTTTACCGCCGCCGTAGCACGGAACCACTGGGTGGTGAAGACCTAAACAAGATTCTCAAGTATATTGAAGAGCATCGTGAGTTAGACAGTGCCGAGAACACCAGCAGTGCTACTGAGGAGCCAGCGACAAAAACTGAATCGTTTCAGGGCACGGGCCGCCTGCTAGGCACGTCCACAACCCCTAACCAGGTTTCGATGCCCTGGAATACGACAACTAAGCTCAATATCGATTCTAGTGGTAGTGAGTCTGATGACGAGGACTTTGAGGATGACGATGAAGAAGATGAGGATGACGACGATGATGTCAAGGACGAGGCGTACAGCCCTGCGAGCGAGTCAAACTTTTCAAATGCGTCGGATTAACCATAGTTTTTTTTTTTTTTTCTTTTCTTTTTTTCTTTTTTTATTTAATAAACTAATAATCTTTGCTTACAGTTAGATGTAAACAAAAAAAAGGATTTGGAAATTTTTTAAAAATTTGGTTGGAAAAAAAAACAGTTAAAGTAATTGAAATGCAACTAAGTTTAAAAGTTCTAAATGACTTGTATTAGATTTAAGATGATTTATTGCTATACAGGCATACAAGAGAGACTTAGAGAGCAAGTTCAGAGTAGTCGGGAATGGAGTCACCGGCACCATTCCGGGTGATGGCAATGGCAGACGCCGAGAGGGCAACGTTAACGGCGTGGCTCAAGTCGTTTCCTTCAGCCAGCTGAGCAGTTATGCCGCCGAGGAAAGTGTCACCGGCACCAGTGGTGTCAATGATCGGGTTGGCAGGTTTCTTAGCAGAAACATGGACGGGATGCTGCGCGGAAGCAGGACCAGAGTTGTCGAGGTAGACGCAGCCCTGGGCGCCGAGCGTGATAATCATGTGGCGCGGGAGGCCCAGGAAGCGCGCAATGGGGCCGATAGCTGTAAGCGCCTGCTCGGCGTCGTCGTCGCGCGTGAGCAGCTGCGCGAGCTCTGGCTTGTGCGCCACGATTGCGGCCGCCTCAATCGAGTTCACGAGCAGACACGATACGTGGCGGTACAGGGCAATGTCAAAATCAGGGTTAATTGGCGACGGGTTGTACACAATCGTGCTACCGCTGGCCGCAGCAGTAAGGATCGCATGCTCAACAAGCTTTATTGGGATCTCGTTCTGAAGCACCACGGCTCCGCTGCCGCTGTTGCTGCTGCTGCTGGAGAGCGCTTTGGTGATATCTGCCTCGGTTATCTCGCCATTCGCACCAGGATAGACCAGAATTCGGTTCTGGCCCGAGGCCTCGTCTACCAAGATTGTCGCCACACCCGTGCGCACGCCGCTCACGGTCCGGACGCTACCCACGTCGACGCCGGTCTGCGTCAAGAAGTTCTTAATGTTTTCACCAAACGTGTCATCTCCAACACAGCCTACAAGGCGTACCGCTGTGGCCGTGCGATCTGCGCGCAGCTTTGCGCATGCTAGCGCCTGGTTAGAGCCCTTCCCGCCGTTGTGTGTTTCAAAGTTTGTGGCGGCAATGGTCTCGCCAGCCTGGGGAATCCGAGACGACGTGGTCACCACGTCATAGTTGAGTGAGCCGATCACGGTGATGTTATTAGGAGACATTCCAAAAAAAAAAAAAAAGAGTAGATTTTGCAAGGGGGGAAAGGATTGCAAAAGGTTTCGAGGATAAAGAAAAAAAAAAAAAAAAAAAAAAAAAGGACAAAAGTACTGTGTTTTTCAAAAATCAATTTGGATGAAAATTATAGTAGATGAAGGTTGGTTTATTTAGAAATTTGGCCATCTCGCACAGCCGTTCTGTCTGGGGAAGGCTTTTTGTTTAATAATTTTTTTTTGTCTGTTGCGATCTGAAGAACCCGACGGGCAGGTCTGGCCATCGGCCCTCGGGCATGTCACGTGGCGTTGAACAAATTTTAAGAACCATAGTACTACACATGAAGACAGCCAGCACTTGTCACTGATTTGTGTTGTTGTGATGCGCCTGCGCAGAAACTTCCATAATGCAGTCAATTTGCTTTCAAACGTCTGTAGCAAACGCAAATGATTTTTAGTTAAAAACAGCTTTTTCTTAAAATTATCTTATTGAATTGACTAACTTTCAACCGCAATGCAAGCGCACATACTCTGAAGTGTCTGTATATGTTTGTTGTTGTTTGTTGGTTTTTTTTTCAGGATGGTTCGCGCGGATCTTGGTTGGGAGTTAAATTTTCAGATCACAAAAATTGGCAACCTTCTCCCCCCCAGTGACCACCATATTTACAGACCAGCTAATCCATCACGCCCAAACACAGAACACACACACACAAAATTAATAATTCCAAACTCACATAATGACATCAGAAGCTGGAGCACCGACCGTTACGCCGCTTTTTTTTCCGGCTACGACTTTCAGCCGGATTGAGCCTGACCTCTACCTGCAACGCCACTTGGCCCAGGGTCTGCGGCCGCAAGGCAGCACGCGCGGGTTCCACGACTTCCTGCCCGTTTCCACGCACACGCCGGCGCCGGGCCGCTGCATTCTGCGCGCGGGCACCGAGGGTGGCAGTGGCGCAACGGTGTCTGCTGGCACCGTCGTCTCCGTCACGCGCACGCGCGGCGCCGCCGGCATCTACCCCAACGTCGAGATCCTGCGTGGCGGCTTTGGTAGCGCCCCCAGCACCGAGGAAATGGTGCTTTCGCAGCGCCTGCGTGAGCTCCTGGCGGCTGTTTTCCCCGCAGATGACCCAGTGTTCCGGGTGGGCTATGTTGATGCCGACGACAAGCCAGCCGCGTCGCTGTTTGGAGACGACGCGGACAGCGCCGAGAACGACGAAGACAAGTGGCTCGTGTTCACTGTCCACGTGCAGGTGCTGAGCCGGAACGGCCCGCCGTTCGACCACGTGTGGAGGGCGGTGATCGGTGCGCTGGGCAGCGTGCTGCCCGTACGCTTCCGTGTGCACGACGAGGACGCCGACGGCGAGCTGAGCCCGGATGCCGCTGAGAACCGGTTTGTCGTGGCAGCAGCAGCCGACCGCAAGGCGCGCCATTTCCCCGCGGCCCGGCTGAAGCATCTTAGCAGCACCACGTTCGGCGTGGTATACATAACGGATCCCAGCAGCGGCAGTGACAGCGCGGCGGGCCGTACAGAGCTGCTGGCGGACCTGGAGGGCGAGATTGAGGAGGCGTGTGTTACGTCGACGGTACACGTCGTGCGCGACGAGTCACACTTGTACGGCGTTAGCATTGGCGTGGTCGACGCCGGCCGCGATCTCTTTGTGCAGACAGTATCGGGCGGCCTGCAGGTCAACCGCAAGCAGATTGCGGAGGCTCTGGCCTTGGCCCGGCGGTAGATCGCTGTCTTGTGTAGTAGGCACGAGATGGATCATAGAATCAAATAAAAGGGTTAAATTTTTTTACAAAAAAAAGGGTTAAATCAGTATTCTCACAACAAGTGCTCGTTGAGTTGTAGTAGTTTTTTCCTGTGGGTAATGTGTGATCACAAACAGTAAATTTTTACCTGATTAAGATATTGAAGTTGCCAAGAAATTAAATATCACCAATTTTCAATGCTCAGCTTCAGTTTTAGTGTCGTCCCTGACTCTAGATAAAAAAAAAATTGAGCGTCATCAAAACTTACTCTAGTGTCATGTTACAAGTTTCTAATAAACCATAAATTACTACTGGAACTTGTAAAAAAAAAAAAAAAAACTCACAAAACTCTAAAGTTGGTATTGGTTTTCGCTATATATACACATTACAGATTCCTATTTTCTACAGGCTGATCCAGAGCATGTTAAATATAGTCCCCTCATCCTTCTCAAAAGAATGTGTGTGTGAGTTTGTGTTAAGTTGGTGAATCGGCTTCCAATTAACTTAAAAAAAAAAGGGCCTGGCCAAAAGAGGAAAAGAATAAATAATAAAACCCTGAAATAGTGAAAAAAAAAAAAATTAGTTTTAAAGTAATAATTTTTTGCACATCTTTTTTCTCTCCCAGTAAATAGAAATTTTCTCTCTTATAAATTCACTTAAATAATTTTTTTTAAAAGAAAAAGAGGGTCCAAGATGTGTGTATACAGGTATTATATACTACCACACTCTCGCAAGCCCAAAATCAGCTTGAAGATGTTTGTTGGTATTGGTACCACAGATTATAGTACACTGCATCCAAATTATTTTTTTTTGAAAGCTCAAGTTGTCTACAAAAACCATGGGATGAAGACTCAAAAGAAAAAAAAAAATCGCAACTAAACAACTTGTGCTGTCCCCCCCCCTCTGTTGTAATTAGAAAATTGCTATAACTATTGACTCTGTAAAACTAAAAAAAAAAATTGATCTGGAAAAAAAAAAAAGAAATGCAAGTCATCTTATGGATACACTTATCAATTTCCTGAGGCGGGAAGCGGCGGTCCACGGCAATGACAACAGCGGCATCAGCAGTATTTAACAAATTTGCCCACGCACCCTAAGTTAAAAAAAAAATTAAATTTGGTTTGGTTTTGTTGTCTTTTTTTTTTTCTGTCTGGTGTTTTTCAGTTGTAGTTTTATTCAACAATGCCAACAAACAACAATTCTTAACAACAGTTACTAAGAAAAGATAGTGAAATTTTCAAAAAAAAAAAAAAAAAAAAAGACATTAAATTGCACTTGATTGAGAAAAGACTCGAAAAAGTTATATAAAAAAGGTAAACTTTTTAATCAACCTTGTCTAATCCTAAAAGAGTATACTCTCCCACAGACACAAAAAAAAAACGCGAAAAACACACACACACACACACAACCACGTAACTCTAAACTCTTTTTTTTAAGACTTTTTGACACGCCAGTCGGCAAAACTACACACACCAACTGATACAATTTTATTTGTTTTTGTTAATTTTTGCTGCCTACTTTTATAATGTTTTTTGAAAAAAAAAAATTAAAGTAAATATCCGGAAAAAATCAACAACCATAAAAAAAACCACATTCTCACAAATCAAAAAAAAAAAAAATTTAAAATCATTCATTTAAACATCTGTAGATAAAATAACGTAGACATAAACAGTTAGTTTTTGAATCAGTAACGATGAAGCAAGCGCGGTGGATACGCAATTAATTGGTGTTATGGTCGCGTCTCAGCCTCGCTTTTTTGTTTTTGGATCGTTTTCTTCCTCCCCCCCGCAGCTGTACATCTTTTTTTTTTCCTTTCTTTGTGGTATGAAAAGTGTTGTATGATTACCACAGAGCCACCAACATGTTCCGACACGTCTAAAATCATTAATGAAATTTAAATATATATCATTTTTTTTAAATAAAAAAAATTTCTTAGTACATGCTCATTTACAATCAATTGGCGGTTTAATTCTTGGGTTGTCTTTTTTTTCTTTTTTGTTTAAATGTTTTTTTTTTCTTTCATTTATGTAGTTTCTTTAGCAAGCAATCATATGCCGCCGCGACGCGTGGGCGGCATCCACAGATAATTTACTGGTGGGGAGGCTGCTGCTGGGGAGGAAGAGTGTACCGCTGTTGCTGCTGCTGCTGCGGCGGCATTGAGAGACCATAGGGGTAGGGATTGTTCTGGTCGTGAGGAGGAGGAGGCTGCTGCATGTACACATTAGGAGGGACACCGCCCGCGCCGGCACCAGGCTGGAGAGGCATTCCCGGTCTCTGGGGGCCACCGCCTGGCATCTGCAGATGCGGGGGGATTTGCTGCTGTGCTTGCTGTTGCTGTACTTGTTGCTGTGCTTGGTCGTCGGGCTGCTGCGGCGCCTGTTGCTGCTGCTGCTGCTGTACCATGTCGTCGCCGGCGGTGGGCTCCTCGGGCGCGTTAAGGCAGGCCTGGATTAGGTTCTTGCCCTCGGGCTTGGTCACGAGTGGCTGGAGCTTGGGGGTGGTAAAGGTGTACACGAGACCAGTCTCGGACACGACGAGCAGCAAAACCTGCGTGCCAGTGAGTACACTCAGCTCATAAGCCTTCTTCATGATGCCGGCCTTACGCTTAGAGAATGTAATGTGGCGACGCGACTTATCGGGAATGAACTTGATTTCGATCTTGCGGCGTTCACGGCCAGAAGCTTTACGGTCCTCGTCTTCTTCTTCATCATCGTCGAGGCCGCGGTCGCGTTTAATGGGAGTCTGTTGTTGTTGTTGCTGTTGTTGTTGTTGTTGTTGCTGTTGTTGGAGATTGTGAACGTTTGGGTCCACTAAACCTTGGTCTGCCATTTTGAGTAAAAGTGATTGAAAGCGGTAAGAAAGTGTGTTTTTGGTTGGATAAAAGTTAGAAAAAGGTAAAAAGGAGAGAAAGAAGAAGGGGAAAAAAAAAAATTAAATAAAAAATTAAAAAAGGGAAAAAGAGTATATTTATTGATTGGGGAGAGAGGTAGTGGTGGAAGTAAAGGAAGTTTTAATTTTTTTTTTTACTTTTTGTAGGGTAAAAGAGAAAAACAAGAGAAAAAAAATAATACTGAACTAATAATAACAAATATTATTAAATTTGAAAATAATATATGGTAAATTGTGTTAAATTTAACAATGAAAAAACAGAGAAGAGCCTTTAGGCCGTCAAGAAATGACTGCAAATAATTTTAAGAATCTACTGATTCTACAAATTTTTATTCAAAATGATGAGCAGTTCGCTGATTACTGATTGATACTTGAAGATAAATAAAATGCGATTGAGTTGGAAAGATGTTTATTATTTAAATTTTATTTAAATAAGTCTACAATAACATGCAAAAATAAATTGAATTGACAAATTTTTTTTTGAAAAAAAAAAAAAGACACGGTAACAAGAGCAACATTAGCAACTACAGAATAAAAAGCTGTGAATTGAATTGAAAAAATTTGACGCGTCTTTGCTATTTTTTTTTTTCTTGTTGTTGTTTCCTGGTCAAGGAAAGGAATAATGAAAACAAAAAAAAAAGACTAAAAACAACAAAACTAATGTTGTTTGAACGCGTTTAGATGAATTGCCAAACAAAGAAAAACAGTAAAACTGATGTTGTATGTTTTAACATTAATACTAATGAAAATGGCAAAAAATTAAAAATAGAATGAAATTTAAATGTTAATTTTTTTTTTTATTTTTCATGAGTTTACAAAATGGAATATAAAAATTATTTGAATAACAAGTAATTTTTATGAGTGTGAAAAAAACAAAAAATTGTGTACATTTAAGTACAAGTCCACAAATATGATTGAATAAATACTTCCCTACTGAATCACAATAAAGTCAAGTGTTGTCAGTGGTGGTAGTGCAATAAAATCTCTTCAGTTAAAAGATTTTTTATTACCACATTTATTAGTAATACATTTCGTATCTTTCATTTATCATTTTCTTGCATTCATTCTGCAATGCTATTTTGCATCAGCCGTAGTTATCTCCAAAAAAAAAAAAAAAACAAGCCAATAAAAAGCTATGTTCAATTATACATGTTCTCTAAGTATATTCCAGCACGAGCTGTTTGTTGTAGCTGCTTCCTTTAATTATTTCAACCTGCAACTAAACCCTTGCCTTTGCGTTTTATATTTTTTATTTTTGTTTCTATGTGAACACTCTAAGAAAACTTAGAGCGCGCTTAAATTCATTTTCAAAAAAAAAAAAAAAAACTCCTAAAAAAAAGATTTAGGGACTCATCACAAAAAGATATGTTTTTTTCAAAAAAAAAAAAATAGTTACACATTGCTAGTAAAAATTAAAAATAAATAGAATAATTATTTAAGACTTTCTAGAATATAAAAAATTCTAATTTTTTAAGAAAATTCCATTCAATTTATAGTACATCCAAGTAGACATCCATAATCCATAAATGTTTTACTGACCTTACAGTACCCTTCCTCTTAAAAAAAAAAGCCAAATGAAAAGGTGGGAACAACAATAATTTTGGATAGAAAAAAAAAAAAAAAAAAAGACGCTTCTCTGTATTTGTTAAATCCTCCGAGCGTCATCGCAAATGCGTCATTTTCATTGGCCAGAAACAAATTTCCATCCTCTTCCGTCGGTTGTTTTTTTTTTTTTTTTTCCTAGTTTTTTTGCGTCTCTCCAGGAAAAGTGAAATTTAAATCCTACCACCATCAATACCAAACCAAATTATTCAAATTCATTTTTTTCTGCTTTCATGTGTGTGTGTGGGTGTTTACTACCTTTAAGCTAACCTACATGATGTATAACTTGAATAATTAGTAGTTTTTTTGTTGTTGTTTTTTGGAAAAGACAAGAGAGATAGTAAGACATAGCCACTTGTGAGTTTTTTTTTTCTTTTTTTTTTTCAAATGTATTCAAAATTTGCTGGCTTTGATCGTGCCATAAAAACAAAAAAAATTGATTCAAAAAAAAAACGAAGGCTTCGATTAACGCCTCTGAAGTCGTCATGGGTGAAATCAACATTAGAAACATAGACTCGAATATACAAACACCAAAGCAAAGCAAAAAAAAAAAAAAACCGGATAATATGCACCAGTTTACATCATGTATTATGACATCCACTACAGTGTTTTTTTGGTTGTTGTTGTTTTTGGGTTCGTCTTCACCTTCGTTCACTTGTCGCCGATTCGCCGGTATGACGTTTATATTTATTTTTCATTCATTCTCTTTCCTTCTAATCCATTCACGCAACTGCCCTTTTCCATCCAAGCTACGGCTTATTGACGGCAAAAAGAATTTCTTTTTTTTTTGTTTTGATGCGTTATACTTGACCCAAAAAAAAAATATTCCTCGTTCTTTTTTGGATCTTTTTTTTTTTCAGGGGCTTGCAAAATTTTTTCAGAAATTAACCAAGGCCCTTACCCAAAAAGCAACATCAGCAGTCGAAGAAGCAACGGCCTATTGTAGACAAAATGGAGGAAAACTCCAGTTTGTATAGGTTTTTTTTTTTTTTTTTTTTTTGAATTTTTTTTGGTTTTTCCGTTAAAAAAAAATGAAAAAAAAGCCAAGTCGGTATGTTAGTTTAGCACTGAATAATGTAGATATCCGCGTGGGGGCAATTTTAGCTGTATAACTACTGCTATTAAAGGCTCACTTCCGTCTAGAAGAGTAGTCCTTCAGCGCAGTGGAGAGTCAAGTATTGCAAAAAAATAAACATGTTTTATTTAAAGCACCAGTGACTACGGTCTGTGCAGAATACGCGGTTGACAAAGGCCTGGTTTCATAGTAATTAAAAAATGAGTAAATAATGGGAAAAGCACATAGTGAATTTTCGTGAAATCGAATGCTCGCGGCTGCGACTTTAAAACTTTAGAAAGCAAAAAAAAAATTCCACTAAAATAAGGCCTCAGAACCCAAACAAGCCTCGCACTCAACATACGAAGAAAAAAAAACATCCTAATTGTTGTTAACTGTAGGACGTAGTTTCATCATCATCTACGATTTCAAGGCAGCGACGGCTTGGGTATTAGTACTACAAAAGAAAAAAAGCTCTTTCCCGGTTGTCCTACCGGTGACCTGTTCCTACGAAAAGAAGCAGCAGATAAAATTTAATCACAACGATTGAAAAAAAAAAAAAGGCCGCCGTTACAAAAAAAAAAAAAGCTCATATTATTTTGTAACCTTTTTTTATTTATCAAGCTAACAAAAAAAAAAAAAAAAAATTAAACAAGCCCTAAATGATAGCACTAAATCAAAGATAGGCTTGTCTTTTGTCAGTTTCAGGATACCCGCGTCATCATTTCATTTTAGTCGTCAGGATTCCAAAAAAATGATGTTTTATACCCCAAAAAAAAAAAAACTGCTGGAGGCATTAACAAACTTGATTCTTGAATTTCTGTCTCAAAAAAAAAAACAAATGTTGTTGTTGTTGTTGTTTTTTGAACCCGATGAGACCTTTTTTTTACCCTTCTTTTTTTCGCATCCGCGTCTCGTACTGACGACAGTAGCGGCAATACAGTCATGATACTTTATGACGAAATATGTACATGTATGTAAAGGATTTTTTGAACATGCCAGTAAAAAAAAAAATTCCGATATGATGCCACTGGCGGGGTTTTTTTTTGGTTACATTCAAAAGTGTGCCAATGAATTTTTGTAATTTTACAAAAACACACGACAGTTTCTGTTTGAATAGTTGTCTGTGCATACACAGGTGCTGAACAAGAGGCAATATTGCTGTGACAACCTTCGAGGATTTTTTATGAATTTGACCAGAAATAATTGCCAAATACTTGCGAACAGATGACGCTCAGATCAAAGCCAATATACCAGTATTTTTTTTTTCAATAAAAATGTCAGGCTCTGGAATCAGCATCTGGTTGACTGCTGGTTGATTCCATAACAGGCAGTGCTTAGTATGCATGGCCTTGAAACAAAAAAATAATAAAAATTAAACAAAACGGGATTTGGCCCAGATACTCTTGCCCACTATAGATAGATCAAAGATAGCAAAATGTGTCTCGATCAAGTAGAACCCGACCCGATAGAGTCTCTGGGGGAGTGTGTCAATTAAGGGTTTTTTTTTTTAAATAAAAATTTTTTGGGGTTTTTTTTTTTAATCTGGAGGGGTGAAAGGTACCAAAGTCATTTTAGAACAAGCCGTTTCGGTCAGACTGGATGGTGAAGGATAAATTGCTAATGCTTGATTAGCGCCGCTGCTGCCGATATGACGACGGAAAGAGATCAATTTTTTTTGTTTTCTCTGAATGTAGCTTTGAAAACACTCGAAGAGAATTCTGTGCTATATTATATGTATCGTTGTTGTTGTTGTTGTTGTTGTTGTTGTTGTTGTTGTTGTTGTTGTTGTTGTTG
>JAKVQX010000297.1:0-21701 GCA_030463015.1 Geotrichum citri-aurantii
TTGTCCTTACATCAAAAAAGTTACACATACAAAAAACATAATAACAAAAGATATACAAAGAAGACAGTTTTAGATTCTAAAAACATTTTATAAAATATTTGACTGCATTCCAGTTAAGTGCCAATAATGTAAAAAAGTTAACAGTCCATGTTGGACATGAACTAAGGGAAGTTACCGTGATAGTCGTTGACATTTTAAACTGCTTTGGCTTGGTTTCTGGGTTCGAACTGTCTCCATCACCAACCACTCTCCAAAAACAAAAAAAATCGGCACGTTTATTTCAATTATTACACAAGTTATAGAGGAATATTGAGGCAACTGATAAAAGCAAGCCTGAAGCCAGAAAAGATAAACTGAAGCTTTAAAAAAAAGTGGTTGGTGATGGATACAGTTCGAAACCATATTTCAAGCTTACATTATTTAGAAGCCAAGCTGTTCTCAGTAACATTTAAACTCCATTGGTTCTGTTTGTGTTTTTTAATTATCATGTATGGTATCTAAATTAACTTGCCAAAAAATCTATTTTGATGTTTTAAAATGAGTTGAAAATTTTTGATAAGTTAAAAATTTTTTCTATGACGCCCAGTTAATGGTCCACCACCCCTTCACTGCAACTGAAACCACTGCGGCCGATTTTTTTTCAAGATTTCATTAATACACGGACTGGAGCTATTAAAAAAAGCCATCGGAGTGAACCAAAAAACGGAAATTTTTTTGTGAATGGCAACAGCTACCGCTAAGTGGGCTAACTATTGTCGAATTAATGGTAATTTTATTTTTTCCTTGTATGATATGTAACTGGGTATAGAGACAATAAATATATTTTGAAAACTACAAAACTCTATGGTTTGACTGTAGTATTCCGTGCGTGAATAAGTCTCCATAACTGCAAAGAGTATTGGGTTGAAACACAAAAGTTTTCTTTTCACCCTTTCAATTTTTTTTGTCTAGCTTCTAAATAGTTGGCATTAAGAAAATTGTGTATACAAACAACTAATGTTTAAGAACTAGCTGTGTTACGAAAAAAAACCTGACTGAACTTTTGGAATGGAAATAGCTCTTTAAAACTAATATTGGAATTTATTTTATTGCTTTATGATTTTTTATCATTTAGCTCAAAACAGATTTGGCTTGCAATCAAACAAAAAAACCATTCACTCATAAAAAATCTACTGTTTAACGACCGACTGATGAATACAAGCATACTACAAAGTCTAGGCATTTGTGTTCACAAAGAGAATTCTCCAAAAGTTGCCGTAATTGCAGCAAAAATTTTGTGTAGTAAAAACTTTTTGTTGAACTGCTCATAAATGCTTTTGTCGCTCAAATGAAAACATGCATCAAAATGCTCAGAATCCATGAATGACCGTACAAAGATTTGGAATGCTGTTTTATTAATAGTACTTTTTCATATGAATGGTATATAAAATGTTTGTTTCCTCTAAAATTTGTTAAAGTATTTTTTATTATTTATCTAGTTTTTTAAAGTATCAAATTTATTGACTCTCGAAAAATAGTGATCGCGGCCTAGTCTTTGTTCAAAAAAAAACTAGTACAAAGCCTTAAGTTTGCCTTTTCAAAAATAAAAAAGTATTAGTTAACAAAATGAAGCTCAGTATAAAAAAATTTATCTGCTTAATTTTATTTTCATTTGATGCTCAAGCCGTTTCTATAATCAATGGAAAAGTTTTCAGTACTAGCGCAAACTTTGAACAAGCAAGAGACAATTATCGTTCAGTTGCTTACTATACAAGGTAAAGTTAATCTCAAAGTAAAAACTTGTGCTTTTTTTTTTTCTATTTTTTTTGGTAACTCTTTTTTTACTAACGCCAAAATAAAATTTGACACTCTAATTTCAGTTGGTCAATTATTCGACCTAAAGTTTTTCCAAAAGACATTCCAGCGGAGAGACTTACGCATCTTCTCTACTCTTTTGCAGATATTTCACCTTGGAATGGCACTGTTTATCTGTCTAACCCAGAGATAGATGAAGTAAGGTTTTTTTCTACTTTTACGTCTTGAAGTTAACAAAACTAATGCCTACTTTTTTTTTTCGTTAGCATATGATCTACCCTGGTGATGACACTGATGAATCTACAAACAACCTTCGCGGAAATCTTGGCCAGATATTTAAGCTAAAACAGAAACACCGAAACATGAAAGTGCTATTGTGTATAGGTGGTTGGGACTTTTCGCCGCACATGGCAGCAGCAGTGCCGCACCCCACGTACCGCGAAAACTTTGCCAACTCAGTGATTACATTAATCAAAAATTATGGGTTTGATGGCGTCGAAGTTGACTGGGAGTATGCTGCGTCAGTTGACCAGGCTTTTCAGTTTGTTGATTTGGTTAAGGTCGTACGAGAAAAAATTGACAAGTTTTCCGAGCAAATGGGATTGCCGGAGGGTCAGATAGAACTAACTGTCGCTGGTCCGGCTGGCCCTGTTCAGTATTCACGCATGCAGTTGGATTTGATGGACCCATATCTAACATTTTGGAATCTCATGGGTTACGACTATGCGGGACCATGGTTGCGCGAAGTTGCATATCAAAGCAACCTGTATCATGGAAAACTGTCTACAGATTCCGCAGTTAAAGACTACCTGGCTGCAGGTATCGAGCCGTCAAAAATAGTAGTAGGTATGCCAGCTTACGGTCGAATGTTTTTAGGAACGACAGGCCTTGGCAAGATTTTCTCAGGCACGGGCCCCGGAACTTGGTCTGGTGGAATTTACGACTACAAGAATTTTGATGCTGAAAACGACAATGTAGATACATACCAGATTGGCGCATTTCACTACAACCGAACATCTTCTACATTCATGAGCTTTGACAATCCGCTCGTGGTTGAGGCTAAGGCCATGTATGTTGTCGAAAACAATCTTGGTGGTGGTATGTTTTGGGAGGTCAGTACAGACGCCCATATCAGCTCGCCCCGTTCGCTGATCAGGAAATTTACAGATACGATCGGAATGAATCGGTTCAAAAACCGAAATTTGTTGTACTACCCGGAAAGTAAATTTGCAAACGTGCGTAATACGGCACTTTCTATCAACGACTGAGCAGACGGCACCATGAGGATAAGACAATAGTTGAAAATTACAAAGGAAAAAAAAAAAAGAAAGAAAAAAAAACCCTGCCCAAACTGATCATTAAAGCTACAAATCGCTCAGTATTATCTATAATTCTAATAAGCGGAAAAAAAGGAGCCCCAGAGTTTTCCTAGTGGGGGTAATAATTACAGGAGGCTAAAGTTTGAGAATTTACTCACAAAAACCAGCAATGTGGTTATTTTAACAAATGAATCTATTTTATTTTTTATATCTGGGACAAATGATATTGTTTACTTTGTAAAGAGCGTCTGAATAAAAAAGACAAATTAGTTATTATTCTACGAGCACTGATATTGTACAATAACTGAACAGGAGCTCTGTCTCAGCAGCGAACGCGCTCTAAAAGCAAAAAAAAGTTGCTAAAAATTGTAGCATTTGTTTTTGATTTAATCTACTAGCTAGCAAGCGACATCGCAGCATTTTTTTTGGGGTGTGCTGGGGATATGGTTGCGAAGAGCGTGCTCTTACCCTTCACTGAAGCAAACGCGGGTTGTCTTACTCTTCACTGAAGGAAAATCATTTTAACACAAAGTCCGGAAGTAGCAAGTACCCTTACCCTGATAAAAGATGTCTAGTTATTCATGGCCTAAGAGAACAAATGCCGGTGAGCTAGACTTGTCCCCTCTTAACAAAAGCCTTGAAGAATGTAAAATATAAATAGCAAAGGGTTTGCAGTCCTGGAAACTAGAATTTTTCAAAATTTAAAATCACATTTGTGTGAAACTAATAGTTAGTGTATTGACAATCAAGGATTTCAGGTTTTTTTCAAATCTGATAAAGCTTGTTTCTAACATTTATACTTATCGTGTCTTACAGTTTAACCCAATAACTTAAGTTTCAAGTATTAAAGCGTTATCATTTTTTCGGAAAATTTTTTTTTTGTCCAACTGGAAACCCGATAATTTCATTGAAATCTGAAAAAAAAAAAAAAAAAGAAAAAAAAAAGAAAAAAAAAGACCCCATAATAAAAAAATTAATATTTTTCTCGCATGCCTACTTCAACTATTTTCCCTCTTCCACAAACACCCAAACACGAAACCATGTCTCGGGTCGCTGCTGTCAAACGAGCTGAGTCCTACTTGGCAAATATTGCTGCAAAGAACTCAAAGTTCAATATTTTTGTTTCTCAACGGAATCCAGGCCAAGTCCTTGAAGAAGTCAAAAAGTCGTCCCTGAATACTGATAAGAGTATGTTTTCACAATCATCCATGCGTTTTTTTTTTTTTGTTTCCCAAGATTTGTCCACTAACCTTATGCAGAATTGGCCGGTCAAGTTTTTGCTTTGAAAGATAACTTTTGCACAACGGAACTGCCAACATCATGCGGTTCGAAAGCACTCGAAGGCAAGTATAATATTCTTTGTTGACATTACTTTGTCTCAAAATAGCTCAAGAGCTTTTATCTAACATTTTGTTTTAGACTACGTGAGTCCATACGAAGCTACCACCAGCAAGCTGCTGCGAGAGGCTGGCGGCACGTTTGTCGGCAAGGTGAACATGGATGAGTTTGCAATGGGATCAAATAACATGATTTCGCTTTACGGCGCATGCAAGAACCCACTGTTCAGCTCAGAAGCGCCCCGCTCCACAGGTGGCTCGTCAGGTGGCTCCGCGGCGGCGGTGTCCGCAAAAATGTGCGACTTTGCTCTCGGCTCTGACACGGGCGGTTCTGTTAGACTGCCTGCGGCATACTGTGGTGTGGTTGGTTTCAAACCGTCATACGGTCTTGTATCGCGCTACGGTCTCGTTGCTTACGCACAGTCGTTTGATACTGTTGGAATCATCTCACGCGACGTTGCCACTAGCGAAAATGTGTTTGACCTGCTAAATCATTACGATTCAAATGACCCTACATCGCTCAGCAACGAAGTGCGTGATCAGATTTTGAAATCTGTTGCGGAAAGCAATCATGGTGACCGCAAGTTCACTATTGGCATTGTTGAGGAAAATAACCTGGATTTGTCAGATGAGGTCCGCCAGGCGTGGGTTCGCGCTGTGGAATTTCTGCACGCACAGGGTCACAAGGTCGTAACTGTCAGCGTCCCCTCACTCAAGCACTCGCTGCCCACTTATTTCATTTTGTCGCCATCTGAAGCCGCATCGAATCTTGCGCGCTACGATGGTGTGCGGTTCGGTTACCGTGCAGGCACCGACAGTGAGGATGGCGTTTTGTACGCTCCTACACGTAACGATGGTTTTGGAGACGAGGTCCGCCGCCGCATTCTTCTTGGTAACTTCAACCTCAGCTCGGACTTTTTTGGTGACCACTACCGTCAGGCACAGAAGGTGCGCCGCCGCATCCAGTACGAGTACGACGCTATTTTCCGCACATCCAACGTGCTGACGCACACGGACGGCAGTAATAAGCATGCGGACGAGACTGAGGGCTTTGAGCGGGTGGATGTGGTTGTAGGCCCCACCTCACGCACAATTGCGCCGACACACGACGAAATCAACAACACCCAAGCATCGATTGACTCGTACGTCAATGACGTCATGACCGTGCCGGCGAATTTGGCGGGTCTGCCTGCCATTACAGTTCCAGTTGGCGCCGGCGCCGCTACCGTTGGCATTCAGCTTATTGGCCAATTTGGCGATGATAAGAAGGTTCTTGAGATTGCCCGCATTCTTGAGCAAATCAACCAGCAGTAAAAAAAATTAATTCGGGTGGGTGAGAAGGAACCATTAATGTATTCGGATACATCTAAATCAGCGCGCGCGATTCATAGCATTGATACACATGAATAGAAAAAAACGACTTGTATTAGAATCAAGATTTATATTTTTCCATTTTCTCCTATTACTATAGATTTGAAACACATGAAAATAAAATTATAAATCATTTTTCATTGCAGTGTTCACTCAATTAAATAAAAATCTTTGTAGCTACACTATCCAGTATTTCTGGGTTTGGCCGGGTGTTTACTTTAAGCGTAAAAATCCTCCTGCAGTTCCGCATCCCTGATCGACTTTAGCACTGTTGAGCTCTGTTGGATTGCGGCAAGCACGGTACTGAGCTTGTGGTCGAGGATCTTGATTATTTGATTGCGGTTCCACTCGTGTCGGCTCCCCCATACAACGTCGATGAGCGCTGAGTTGACCTGCTCGAGACGTTCAACCGTGAGATCGCAGGTATTGTCGACAAGACGCTCATAGAACGCGGCCAGCTGCTTTGAGCTCAGCTGCAGCTCAGGCTCAGCCTCCGGCTCCGGTTCCGGCTCAGTTGCGACTTCAAGAGAAGAATCGATATAAACGTCAGGCACGGGATGCGACTTGAGAGAAAAATGGTTTTCTTCTTTTTTGTTTTCCGTTGATGTGGGTTCTTCTTGCTCAGCCTCTTTTATTACCGTTGTGCTAGCGTTGCCGTTAGAGAAAAAGGGCGAAACTTCATCGGTCACAATCGTGTCGCCAGTGAGCGACACTACCTCCACTTCCTGAATACTAGGTGCCGCCAAATTTTTCGTCTTCTTTTCAGCCTCCATTGCAACTTCTAGCTCTTCTTTGCGCAAGTTCTGGCACTCTTGCAAAAATTGGGTATCAGCACTGATATCATCAATGTAAACTTGTGTGTTTGTCATCATCTCTGAAGACTTCACCAGTCGGTCACGGTCCTGAGATGTTTGTGAGTCTTTGTAAATCTTGCGCACATCTGCCAGAAACTGCTTTGGCTCTGAATAGTACCCGTTCCACAAACGCTCTTCAATTACATCAAGGTCCATATTGTAGTACTTGCGGCCCGTGGACAGTTCCAAAATCATGTCATTATCAGTTTTTGTATATGCTGGCTGTTGGGTGGGTACAAAGTTACTTGCTTCAAATAGGTGGTGAAGCAAAACAGGATCAATAATGGGTTTCTTGAATTTTTTGTAGCGCGTCTTAAGTGGATCCATGATTGCACTAAGCTTGATTTTAAGCTTATTCCGTGTTTGCATGTTCTTCCGCTTACGCTGCTTCAGCTCTTGTTCTGTCGCCGGCTTTTCAGTATCGACTGGCACGACAGGCAGCACCTCCAGCTTGCGTTTTTTGCGGGTCGCTGGGTCGGGAAAGTCAGTTGGTTTGGACTTCACGTACTTAATCAAAAGTTTGAAGAACTTTTTCCGAGCCTCGTCAGAGGGTTTCTTAATTGCCACAATATTTTCTCCCGAGTATCCAAAAATTGAATTTACTTGAGTATTGAGCACATCGTCACTCTCCATAAGCGCCAAGACAAGAATAGAGTCTGTTGGTTTCAAATTTCGCAAAAAGCTGACAAAAGTTGATTTCGCTGTCGGTGACATTGTTGCAAACCAGCTGTCAATATTGGGAATGTAAATAACACTAGGGGTGTGCCGTTTGACTTCAACTAACAGCTGGACTATCATTGCCTCAGGAGTTTTTGTCGAGTCGCTTAAAAGAGTGCCTAAGTCAAATGACTGGATATGATATCCTTCCAGATGATGTAGAATAGCAGCACCAAGATACTGCTGTCCCATTCCAGGTGCACCATGAACAAGCAAACGCGGTCGAAATACTCGAGAAGTCTGAAACTCTTTTGCAGCCTCAAGTCTCTTAAAACCACCATCTTTGTCATTAAAATCCTCCAACAATGCTTCTTCCAGAGGTGTGATTTTTTTCTTTCTAGGAATATAATTATCAATCTTTTCTTTAAGATCTTGGAGTGATGCAGCTAACAACGGTTCGATATGGGTTGGTAAAGGCGACGCGTTAGATGCGGTAGACCTCGATGACGAAGGAATAATCTTGTCAACTGACTTCATAAAGTCGCGGGCGGTAACATGAATCGTCGAGGGATCAATAAGCAGTTTGTCCTTTGAAGAATAAATCTGTGGGTATCTGCGCTGGATAGCAGCAAGTGCAGCCTCTGTGCATAACGCTCGCAGGTCAGCACCGCCGTATCCCTTTGTTACTCTAGCAATGTGCTCAATAAAGTTATCCTTGAGTTGAGGATCCCACTTACGCGTATGAATAGATATAATCTTCTTACGGGCTTCCAAATCAGGTAGAGGAAAATAGAACTCACGGTCAAATCTACCCGGTCGTCGCAGCGCTGAATCAACGGAATCAGGCCTATTGGTCGCGCCAATAACGATGACCTGCCCTCTGTTGTCCATACCATCCATCAATGCGAGAAGAGTGGAAACGATAGAGGCATGGATCTGTTCTTGCTTGGAAGAGCGCACAGGCGCTAAACCGTCTATCTCGTCAAAGAAAATAATGCTTGGCTGTTGGTTTTTTGCTTCTTCAAATAGTAAACGGAGCTGACGTTCAGCCTCACCTACCCATTTAGAAAGACAGTCAGCACCCTTTCGCATAAAGAAGGTCACTTTTTTTCCTTCTGAAGAACAACTGGCGGCAAGGGCACGCGCCATGAGGGTTTTACCTGTACCAGGAGGGCCATGGAATAAGACACCTCTAGGCGGAGTGACGCCAAACCGCTGATAGACTTCTGGATACTTTAGCGGTAGAGTGACCATCTCTTTCAATTGGTCAATGTAGGAATCAAGACCACCAACTGCAGAAAAGTCAATATTGGTATCAATTCCCAGTGGATCAGAGTCAGCCAGTTGTGATTTTTTACTCTTGACGGTCGGTCCAGTGATGTTAGAGCCGATAGCAGATTTGAGACCATCGTCAGATGAATCAGAATCAAGCATGCCTCCAGCCATTTTTAAGGGATTAGGACCAGCGTTTCCAAAGATCGATTCAATTTCTGCACCTCCAAACGGACCGCTGGTTTTAAATAACTGTTTAATGGGACCTAATTTAGGGCGTGGTCCTGGGGCAAGTGAGTCTATATGCTCATCTAGCGGAGGAGGAGGTAAGATCTGATAATTAATCTCTTTACGGGCTCTCAAATGTTTCCGTGGAGGGCCAGATGTGGCATCTTCCTTGAGCTCTGCAAGTTCGTCCTCTAGAGTTTGGGGACGGTTATCGTCAAAATCAGTATCGTCGTCAAAAGCAGAGTCCCTCCGACTGCGGCGTGTCGACTTGCGCAAACGGGTTTCTCTAGGATTTGGTCGGCGTTGTTGTCGCCTTGAGCGACTCTTTTTTTTCTTACGATATGAATCAGTGTCGTCCTCTGAGTCCGACTCAACGAAGTCGCGCTCGTTAAAATCTGAACGCAGGTCGTCGGCATCTTCTTCATCAATATCTTCACTTTCGTCATTACTTGGTTCCTGATACTCATCTTCGTCATCCTCTTGCAAGGGATTTGATCGCGCGCGGTGCTGCTTTTTGGGCGGCGACATTCGCTGCAGGCGCCTCAGCCTTTTTGTCGGTACCAATGCATCTTAAAAGAAAGGCCATTAGCATGCGGCAGTATACAAACCACCTATAATATGTTTGAGTACATACCTGAGTCGTCATTGTCAAAGCCGTCGGCTTCGATTGTAGATTGGCGTCGTGCTAGTTCTATAAAAATGGATGTAAGTCGGGAGAAAAGTTTAATAGATTTTGTGAAAAAAGAAAAGAAAAAAAAAACATACTTTTAGATTTAACGGTTCCGGATTCGTTTTCGGATACTGGATCTGATTCTGATTCTGCATACGAGGGAATGGATCTATTTCGCGTGGCTCGCCCCGATGTACGAAGAGGCTGGCGAGGCTGTTGAGGCTGTTCGTTAGCGTCTTCTTCATCTTCATCTTCGCTGTGAATTTGGCGGCTGCGTTTTCGTGATTTAGACATGATAATGATTTGATACGGGGGTGTTGATTTTCGCTGTAGCTGGCGTAAAAGATTTTATTTGACGAAAAAGTGGTGAAGATGCTGGATAAAAATTTTAGACGGATGAAGTTTGAAAGAAAACAAACAAAAGAAAACAAAACAAAACAAAAAAAAAAAACCCTCTCCAGCTCAATTATTCAACCACTTGAATTGTGAGCGTTGGTTACAACACAAAATAAACAGAATATAACCTGTAAAAAGATTTTACCGGGTATGAGGTGCGTTTGAAATAATGATGTTTGGTGGCGGCGGCGCGCGTAACGGAGTTCTCAGTAATTTGTTTAGAGCACGGGTTGTCTGGTTTTTTGTTTTTCTCCGCTTTGAAAATAAAGCGTTTCCAACCTTCGAAAGAAATCACCAAGTCGGGACAGAAGGGGGCTATTGATGGCTTCAGGAACTGAAAAAAAATAAAGCACAAAAGAGAAGAAATATAGCAAAGATTTCGGTGTTTATTGACAGATTTCACAAACTGGCAAATCGGATTTTTTTTTCAATTATTTTGATGTTTCGTAGAAATTCTACCTTAAATTGGTTCGGTTGGCGGTACTTGCGTTCCGTGCACCGGGGTAAATGACTTTTGGATGATTGTTTGTTCTTATTATTCTGTTATTTTGCTAGCTTTTTGTAGTTTTTGGAGGAGACACAGGAATATTCAGACAGAGCTGACTTAGTTGAGAAAACATTAGGAACAGCTGCCCTAGCCCATATAGGGTTAGGTTAATCTCACAGTTTGGCTTGATCAGGCTAAACTGAAATCGGAAATGCTCGCAGTGGCCTTTTCGCAGTCGCGTAAGGAATTACCTGGAAACTTCAAAGAAAAAAGCCGTCCCTTTTACTTCTTTCCCTTTTTTTCAATCACCAACAAGCACTGTCATCAAATGATTGATCTTTTTTCTGTATTCACTACTGGCGGCATTGTTCTGTGGAACAAATCTTTAGAGGCTGTCTCTCAAGCTATCCCCAACGCTCTGGTCTCAGACATTTTTATCGAAAACAAGGTCAACGAAAATGTCTTATACCGGAAAGAGAACTACATTGTCAAATACTCTGTTGTTAACGAGCTTGGCTTGATCTTTGTCGTAAGTTTGCTCTCATCATCATATTTGAATCGTTTTGCATTTTTAACACAATTTTGGGTTTAAATAGTGCGTTTATCAGTCCATCTTGCAATTGAAATACGTCGATGAGTTTGTTAGCAATATTAAAACTATCTTTCTTAATCTCTTCAAGGACCAGATCAAGCAAAGCAAGACTGTTGGTGATCCCTTCCCCACCGGGCTCGATTTTGAAAAATTTAATAGCTTGTTTGATTTGCGTTTAGATCAGCTCACGGGCGATACTAAGAAACTTGAATCGCAACGTGATCTACAGAAAACAGATGTCAGTAGTGTAGTAAACACTCCGGAGAGCACGTCTCCCGCATCTACCGCGCCTGCCACGCCAGACAGATCGGAAAACAGCAGCCCCGCTACTGGTCTCCCGCACAAAAAAACCCGCCGTGGCGGCAGATCCAAAAATAAACAAGCCTCACTTCTTGAGGAAACCAAGAAGAAAACTGCGACCAAACAGCTGAGAAAGTGGAGCTCTGATGGCTATGCTGAGATCGATAGCAACGAAGTCCTCGATTATTCCAATGCCAACGACTCTGGCGCCAGCAAAAGCCATTCTACTGAAGATCTGGGTGATCTATCTAGATACGGCTCTGCCACTAAGAACGGTGATTTCATGGTCAAAGAGCTCAGTTCGCTTATGGAAGCTCAAGACGATGACACGACTACTAGTAGTGGCACTTCCACTGTTTCTGGCAAGGCTTTTGGTTTTCTGAAGAACATTGTTGGTGGCAAGACCATGAACGCTGAGGTGCTACAGGAAACTCTTTCTGTCATGCAGACGCACTTGATGAAAAAAAACGTTGCCAACGAGGTTGCCGAGCATCTCTGTAAGACCGTTGAAAAAAGTCTTGTTGGTTCCAAGACCAAGAACTGGACATCGGTCGAGACAACTGTGCGCGAGGCTATGACAGAGGCTCTCCGCAGGATTTTGACGCCCAACACTTCTGCAGACTTGCTGCATGAGATCCATGCCAAACTGCGCAATAACAAGAGCCAGAGCCGTGACTCGCCTCGTCCTTACGTTATCTCCGTTGTTGGTGTTAATGGTGTTGGAAAATCGACCAACCTTTCCAAAATTGCATTCTGGTTACTTCAGAACAAGTTCCGCGTACTGATTGCAGCGTGCGACACGTTTAGATCTGGTGCTGTCGAGCAGCTGAAAGTGCATGTGCGTAGATTGCAGGAGCTTACTGAGCGTTTAGGGAGCGGTGAAGTACAGATCTTCGACGAGGGCTATGGTAAAGACGCAGCAGTCATCGCGCAGAAGGCAATCGAATATGGTCAGCGACACCAGTTCGACATTGTGTTGATTGATACTGCCGGTCGCCGCCACAACGATGAGCGATTGATGAGTTCCCTTGAAAAATTTGGCAAGCTGGCAAACCCAGACAAGATCGTGATGGTCGGTGAGGCGCTGGTGGGCACGGACAGTGTGCAACAGGCCAAGAACTTCAATGCGTCTTTTGGGCCCAACCGTAACCTCGACTTTTTTCTTATCAGCAAGTGCGACACTGTTGGTGACATGATTGGTAGTATGGTCAACATGACCTACTCGACTGGTATTCCCGTGCTATTTGTTGGTATCGGCCAGACTTATACCGACTTGCGCACGCTATCAGTTGATTGGGCTGTGAACTTGCTAATGAGCTGATCTGCTTTTGATTTCTTGCTTTTTTGTACTTGTTTTTTTGTGTTTGTTTCATTTCTATTGGGTTTCTGTTAATACCAATGATAAAATATTATTACTTGGTTTGGTTAATTTGATTTTCTTAGTTTACATGTCATGTAATTCCTGGATCAATTCCAAAATAGGCTGGTTCTGAGAAATTCCGCCTTTCCCCGTACTGAAAATTTCAAACACTGCTGATTTCAAAACTACATAATAGATGCCCAGCTCTTGATCCACAAACTCCAACGTACCAACCCAACCACCATATTCACCCCAATGTTACGAGCACTAACCCATCCTAACCGACTGCAGGCACTCCGGCTACCTCGTGTCGCTCTATCCCCACGCTCTTTCCGCTTCACTTCCTCGAGCGCAGCTCCGGCTACCAGCGAGATGTATCTGGCGGACATCAAGGCCCCCATCTGCTCACTCAAAGTACAGTCACACTTTGAGGCACTGCCAACAGTGCGCGCGCAAAAGTATGCACACCACATGGCGCGAGCCGCGCACGCTGGCACCCGCGTAGTTCTCCGCCAGGTGTCAACAGAAAGTGAGGCTGTCTATGACCTGATCATGAAAATCCACGCGCATGTCCAGTCGTCGCCAGCTAAAGGCGACTACTTCGAGGTGTTTGCGGGCATTGGCCAGAATGATGTCCAGCAATATTTGGACTATGCGAGCCAGTTTTTGAGCAATCTTGGTAACTATAAGTCGTTTGGCGACACCAAGTTTGTACCGCGCGTGGATAAAGAATTGTTCCGTGCGTTGGCGACGCAGGCCGGCGCTGAGGAGGCGTTTAACGCCGTCGCGGGTCCCTTGTACAGCACTTCGCCGGAGAAGGTGAATCTTCTGGGCCACCTTGATGAAGGCCACGTTACGACGTACTACTCTACCGCGCCTGGCGTGCCAACCATCACACAGCGCGAGATTGCCGCTGTCCAAACTGTGATCACCATCGAGCGCGGAGTGCTACCCGAGAACTCAACTGTGCATAAGGCCGCACCCGGAAAGTTTGAATTCCGAATTGCGAGCGCGGAGCCTGCCAGCGGTACTACTGCTGTCTCCTCCTATGAGCTCCCAGACGGCCTCGGTCAAGTATCACTTGTGCATGGCGCGCACGCGCGCGAGATGACGCTCGTTGTGCGCGAACTTGAGGCCGCTGCCGCACACGTCGCCAACGACACGCAGGCACGCATGCTTGCGGCTTATATCGACGCATTCCGGACTGGCAGCATGGAGGCGCACAAGCAGTCGCAGCGTGAATGGGTGCGCGACGCGCAGCCGCTGGTCGAAACGAACGTCGGCTTTATCGAAACATACCGTGATCCGGCCGGCGTGCGCGGCGAGTGGGAGGGCCTTGTGGCCATGGTCAACGCGGAGCGCACCGCAAAGTTTTCAAAGCTCGTGCGCGATGCCGAAACTTACATTGCCAAACTTCCCTGGCCTCGTGAGTTTGAGAAGGACACTTTCACGGCGCCTGACTTTACTTCGCTCGAGGTGCTTGCTTTTGCTGGCTCTGGTATCCCGGCCGGCATCAACATTCCCAACTACGACGATATTCGTCAGGATGTTGGATTCAAAAACGTATCGCTAGGCAATGTGCTGAGTGCAAAGCAAAATGATGCTGACGAGACTGTCACATTCCTGCACGACGCTGACCAAACACTTTACAAGAAGTACCACGCTGACGCCTTCGAAATGCAGGTTGGCGTACACGAGCTGCTGGGACACGGCACTGGTCGTCTGTTTACAGCCCCCGCTCCCGCCGGACTTGTCCACCCGGGAACAGGCGAGCCCGTGACTACGCACTACGCACCTGGCGAGACATGGGGCTCTGTTTTTGGCGCCATTGCCGCAAGTTACGAAGAATGTCGCGCCGAGCTGGTGGCCATGTACCTCGCCACGGAGCCCACCATCCTCGAGACATTCGGGCACGCCACACCAGAAGCCCAGAGCGACGTTGCCTACGCTGCCTATCTGCAGATGGCTCGCGCGGGTTTGCTTGCGCTTGAGTACTGGGACCCTGCGACAGCTAAATGGGGCCAAGCGCACATGCAGGCACGTTTTTCGATTCTCAAGTGTTTCCTCGACGCTGGGCTGGTGCGCCTTGCCTACACCGACAACTCTGGTTTTTCTGATCTTACTATCCAGCTGGATCGGGCTCAGTTGCCCATTGCCTCTGGTGCCGGGCATCCAGCCGTCGCACGCTACCTGCAGGATATACACAGCTACAAGTGTGCTGGTGATGTGGCCCGCGGCCGTGCATTGTTTACGCACATGTCTGATGTTGAGGCCTCCGGGCTTGCGCGCTTCCGGCCCGTCGTGCTTGCCAAGAAGCAGCCGCGCAAGCAGCTCATTCAGCCTAACACGTTTTCTTCTAATGCCAGCGGTAATATTGAGTTCCGTGATTACCCAGAGACACCTCAGGGTATGATTCAAAGCTTTTTTGACCGCTCTGTATAAAGTAAGTAATGCGGTAGCAGTTTTGCAATTGCTTTTTCTAAACTATGTAAAGAGAACAGGATTTTTGGGCCTGTGTTGTAAATAGCATGAGTTATAAAATTTTTACGTATATATATTTTAACCTTAGATAATCTTTTTCTCAAACAGTCTGGCATTGTATATCTTATTTACAGAGTAGAACACAATTGTGATGTCAAAAGATTAGCTTAATTTTAGTTTTTTTTGCCATAGCTTTATAATCATGAAAACTATGAGAATTCAGGGAACACAAGTTACATTGCACTTATCATCTAAGAAAAAAAATTTAATTACACATAATTATTACAAAGCTTAGAACTTAAGCAATAACATTTTCCAGGAAGTAGCCAATGACATTACCAGCGGGATAGTACTCGCATGCCAGGAAGTTGCCACTTCCAGAACCACAGTCATACATTTGGCAACCGACCTGAGTGGTATCTTTCCAAACGACTTGAGTGAAGTGACCAGTAGACATAGAAAATTGACCAGCGCTAAAATCGTAGTCCTTGATCTCATCGTACCAGGCTTGAATAGCCTTATCAGGAGTAGGATATCCCATAGCGATGTTCTCACCATAAGGACCATTGGAGTGGGCAAAAACACAGTTCTGCTTGCTCAAGTAACCCTTGGCAAAGTCAGCAAGAGTGGAGTTCCAGGTAAGGGGTTGAGCAGAGTGCTTGGCTCTCAAACTATTATGAAGATCAGTGCACGCAGAGGCAAAGGAGTCGAGGTTGTCGGAACTAGAGTCAGAGCTAGAGTCAGGGACAGAGGCAGCAGAGTCCTCGACAACGGACTGAGTTTCTTGCACGGGGGCGGAGGTGGAAGTGGTAACTTCTTCCACAGAAGAAGTGGTAGAAGTAGGAACTTCCTCTACAGTAGTAATGACAGGGGTAGGTACTTCCTCAACTGAAGAAGTGGTGGGAGCAGGAGCTTCTTCAGTAGTAGTAGGAGCAACAGAAGTAAAGGAGTCAGAAGAAATAATTGCACCATTAGAGTCGACGCTGACAGTGACGACAACAACATCAGAAGAAGTGGTGGAAGAAGATGTGGAGACGGGCACGGGAGAAGACTCAACATTACTGTGCTTATGTCTGTAAGTGTAAAAGCTGAGAGGGCTAGCAGAAGAACTGGCAGGAGCAACAGAAGTAGTAGGAGCAACAGATGTAGCAGGAGTAGTAGAGGTGGCAGGAGCAGAAGACTCGGCATCAAGAGTAATTAGGTTACCGTTTTGATCGACATAAACAGTAGCCTCAACGTAGGTAACGTCACTCTCAGAAGTAGGAGAGGCAGAGGGGGGCTCGGCAGTCACAGTGACAACAACATCGTCTTGTTGTTGAGCGACGTCGGGAGAAGGAGCCGGGGCAGCAGAAGACTGTTCGCCAGCAACAACAGTGACGTAAACGTTTTGAACGTCCGTGACATAGTCGACATCCTGAGCGGTTTCAACGACAGTAACAACATCAGGATCAGCCACGGGAACGGCGAAAGCAGAAGAAGCCAAGAAGGCGGAGACAGCTAATTGAGAGAATTTCATGATGATTTAGAAAAATTTGAAGGGTTCGTAAGCGTAAATATTGTAATCAAAAGGAGTCAAATCGACAGAAAGAAGAGCGAAAAAAGTTTAAGGAAAGACTAGAAAACTTGTTAATGAAAGGAACGACAAGAAGAAGAAACGGTAGTTGAATAGACCAGCTATATCAAAATTGAAAGGTATAGTTATTATTTTGAAGAAAAAGAAGGAGAGAAAAAAAAAATGAAATTGAAATGTAATGGGGAAAAATGATGGTTTTATATCTTGTGAAACGGGAGGTGTGAGGAATACCAAAAGGGGAGATAAAAAGTAGAAATCTGTGCAGGTGGTGACTTGCATAGTTTTATCACACAAAATGGGCCAATGCAGGAGAAAAGAAAAACAACAACAACAACAACAACAACAACAACAACAACAACAACAACAACATTTGGTTTGTGGTGGTTTACTCACTGAGTTTACAAAAAAAAAAAAAAAAAAGGCGTCTAAAAAATGTAAATGTTATACTAGAACAGATTGAATAAGTGTCGAAAATGGTAATTAAATGTATTAGATTGAAGTTTTACTGGTAAAAGTTAAAAAAATTGAAAAATAAAAAATTTAAAAAAAAAAAAAAAAAAAACAATGTTCAAGCAAAAACAACAGAAATCAAACAAAACTAAAAGAAAATGAGCAGCCTTGAGAATATTTAAATATGCATTTTTCAATTCTTGTATCTCGAATTGTGCTCTCAAAGCTCTATTTACTTATCTACAGGTCTTGGTTTTTAAAAAAATTTTGTTCAGCGAGACGCATCTAAAAATCCAAGAATTGTCATGCAAGCTACTTATAATGTCTTTACTTATACTACCCACTCATTATACTAGATTGAGAGTATATTCGTTATTTATAAAGTTAAATATAGCAAGTTCTTAAGAGTTACTATACATACATCAATTATAGTTCCATAGAAACTTCACAGCGAAGCCTTTTTTTTGCTTTGTGTGAAATGCCTGTGCCGTCGGTTTTTTTTTCCTGTCTGTTGATCTCATCATTAAATTCTTGTGAAGTAAAAAATAATTGCTTTTTTTTTTCTTCTTTTTTTCTAAAAAAAACTAAAATTAAACTTTGTGGAATGAAAAAAAAAAAAAAAAGACGAATTAATGAAAAAAAAAAAAAAGAAAAAAGAAAAACAAGTTAAAGTTTGCGACACGAAAAATAATTATAAACCTATGAACTCTGTAACTCCAAGAAACCATGACGCGACTAAACTAGCATTTGAGAATGACAAAAAAAAAAACTTTTTTATTAATCATAAAAGAAAATAAAAGCTGAGATCAAAAATTTATAGAAACTATAGACGGATTTTGAAAATATACGATTCAGAACCCTTTGAATACAATATAGTCCTTTCACGCATCTGCTCGGGTTTACGATAGCTGTTCATGGCCTTAAATAAACCATTTTTCAAGTCAATTGAGTCTCATTTTTAAAACAAAAAACCTAATTACGCACTATTAAATATTTCTAGAATCAACGAATCATTTTGCTAAACTGAGGTTGTTATGTAATTGTCATCTGTGGTGGGGCAAATTTTGCTTATATTCCTCTGTCCAAAAGCAAATTTACTACGCCCAAAGTAATAAATTTCCACCAAGCTAGTAGCATCACTCATGATACACAGAGTTAGATGTTTTTGTGAGTCTTCAAATTTAAAAATCAGTTAAAATCCTTTTTTTTTGTGCTTTTATCATGTTCACGATTAAACAGTACTTTGAATTATTGCCTTGAGACTTGTGATTACTATTGTCTGGGGTTTGTCATGTTTTTACAACGTTCTTTTTTGAAAACACCGCTTCTATAATTGTCAAAGCAGTAATTGATAGTTTTTTTAGAACTTTGTGAGTTTGTAGTGATAAAAACATTTAACTAAAATAGTTAATTCAGAATACAAACTTTAGACTTCCATCACCACATTTTTGCGGCTGGTTGTGTGGTTGGGTATGGGAGTCTTGGTTTCTCTTTTAACCTTTTTTTATAATCTAAGTCTGTAAAAAGAAATAATGTTGATCATAAACAATCTTGAGTATCTTTGAGTGATGTAAAAAGTAAAACTGTATAAAAAATTATAAACTACTCCTCATTAGTTTTTTGATACAGTACACAAGATTTTGAAAATGGTTAATTAGAGGCGTGTGAGATTTTAGTATATTGTGTGAATTCAAAAGACTAGTAGCACTGTAAAATCAAGAAATAAATTTTCATTGATGATATATAACTACCAAATCACTCATGGTGGCTACATTTAGGCCGCACAATGCTTAATATAGTCGGTTATTTTTTTCTTAGCTTTGTCTCTCTCTGATCTCTGATATTCGCACCAATGTCTTAATTCATCTAACTCTACTTAAAAATTTCAACTTGTGCTTTTTTTGTTAAGGGGAAAAGAAGATTTTTATTGTTAAACGCAAAAAACCAAATGGAGTTTCTTTTTTTTTTTTTTTTTTTTTTTTTTTACGATGTGATCTGAAGTACAAAACAATGTTTAAATATCAGATATAGAACTTGAGGAATCTTTTCCAGTATTGTCACACTCTGAATAAAACCACTAATTTGTTTTCTGTTAAATAGCTCTTAAAAACTTATTTTGTTATCACCAAATGATTTGTGTGTTACAAGACTAGGCAGTCATGCTCAACGACTCGCTGCGAAGTAAATTTTAACAGAATTTTTTTAAGCTATGATACAGTTTTAAGTAGTTATACACCATCTGAAATCTGACGACAAAAAAATGTAATTAAAAACCAAAAAAACCTCTTTAAGACTCAACATCATGATCATAGTCAGGCTTGGCTAGAGGCAATGAAAAAAATTGCACAATTTTAAATTAAACCTTTATCAATAAGGGTTTTTTTTTCAGAGGCCGTGTGAGTAACTATAATTGCTGTCGTTTTAACACACGCCACTATAATATTGAATCAGAAGATCTTTAGAAATAGCTCAGGTGTTCGTGGTGAATTTGTCATGTTTCCACACTGTCGTCGGAGCCATGCATTAAATAGAAAAACGAGAAAAAGAGGAGAGAGAGAAAGTGAGGGAAAATAAGTGCACATACGCAAGGTGTGCAGAACACATGCGTTTAACAGAACGTCTCAAGGCTGGAAAGAAAAGCTAAATATGTGAGGCAGGCTAATATTAGTCGTAGCCTGTAGCTAGATTCATCAATCTTCAAGAACCGGGGTTTATCAATGTGCAGACACCTTATTCGTCTTATTTTCATAAATACTGATGGCTTCCAACCAACTAATAACAAAAAAAAAAGGGCTTGAAACCTCTCTTTCAAAGGGGTCGGGTTGGTGTGTGCGGTTGTTTATTTAAGTACCGTGTAACGAGTATACTTTGTTTAGGTTGTGAAATCTTGGTGTCAAAATCCCCATATAGGAACTGGCTCCCCTTCCAGTTTGCTGTATAAAGTACATTAACGGCGTTATACAGCTCAAACATCCCGGCAGGTCAATACTTTTAGATGGTATTAGACACTCCCTAATTTGTTTTATAAGCAAAAAACTAAAATGAGAGATTTATAATAGATTGTTAATGGCAAATTTAAAAAATGCCCTTATTTTTTTTCATCCTCTGGTTTGGCCTGCATTAGAAATACACATTATTATCTCGTAGTATGAACTGATGTGAGTTTAAAGATTTTGGGTTCTTGTATCAAGGTGTTCTTTCAGCGAACTGCGTGACGTCACCGGTCTTATTAGAAAATATTAAAACAAAATTTTAGCTACTGTTGAACTAAATGGAGTTTTTCATACAATGATTGCCATGAATTTAATATATACTAAGCAATTGCACGAGGGGTGTGTTTGGTCAATGAAAGATTCTGTAGTAAGAAATTTTCATTTCGTTTTTTTTGTGTTTATTTTTTTTCTTGTTTTTTCTTGATAGACAACCAATGTTTGAAGTTTGAAAATTCTATAAAAAACTTTTGTATGTGAGAAGAGAAAGTTGGTCCTTATATCTAATAATCGAGATTTGTGAACAATTGTATGTAAATTTGAACTGGACAATGAAAAAGAGTTATTTTAGTGAAGTAGTTCTTTAGTAGAGGGACATTTTAACGAGGTATTACTGTATCAATACTTTTAGATAGTCAGTCTCCCACCTCAATGTACTATTGCTGATTTTCTATCAAAAGCTACCCTCGGTTCTAATGAGCATAAACAACCCTGTGTCAGGAAATTTTAGTTTTCTTATACGACAAAAGTGTAAGCATTTATGCGACACATAGCCGGATTGCTGCAAGATATTTCTCAAAACAAAATCTGCCGATCTTTTCATGGTTTTCATCATTTGCTGAAGAGGGATTTCACTGGTATATGTAGCTTGTCACGCTATTTCCCCTGTTTTACACATGTTTAAGTGTACTCGTAGTACTTCGTAATGTCGAGAGATTTGGCTGAGTTTTGATTGTAGGCATTGAGCTAAGTTCTTAACGTTTTTTAGACAGCTAGTGGCCTCAGAATAGTAAGTGCTATGAAGGACGCCGATCCGAGTAGATCTTTTTTGAACATATGCCTCCATTACACGTTGTTGTCGTTGCTGCCGTTGCTGATGTTTACTATACGTTAAACATGAATATGCTATAACCTATAACAAATAGCTGATCAAGGCTTCTATGCCATAATCGAGATCTTTCAATTTTACGACCAACTTTTTTTTATTTTTTAACAAAATTTAAAGTTGTCTTCAAAACAATTGTTTCTGGGTGTGTTGTTGTTGACAAAAATCAAAAACAGAAAGCAAACTTTTTGGGAAGATTTTACTTGAGTAATCATTCTGTCTTTCCCAAAACGGACAAAAATTGGCTCAATAAATCAATGTCTGAGAATACATTTTTTTCTTTTTTTTTACGAAAGAAGAATTTCCCCCTTTTTTATTTTGCCAAAAACAGCAGGAAGACAGAATAAAAAGTGGTGTCTGTTCTTTAGTATTATTATTATTATTATTATTATTATTATTATTATTATTAATATTATTATT
This sequence comes from Geotrichum citri-aurantii, assembly GCA_030463015.1. Classification (NCBI taxonomy): domain Eukaryota; kingdom Fungi; phylum Ascomycota; class Dipodascomycetes; order Dipodascales; family Dipodascaceae; genus Geotrichum; species Geotrichum citri-aurantii. The sequence goes on from JAKVQX010000297.1 coordinate 21,657, forward strand.
ATTATTATTATTATTATTATTATTATTATTATTATTATTATTATT
>JAKVQX010000298.1:0-21670 GCA_030463015.1 Geotrichum citri-aurantii
TTTATTTATTTATTTATTTATTTATTTATTTATTTATTTATTTATTTATTTATTTTTTTATTTATTTATTTATTTATTTATTTATTTATTTATTTATTTATTTATTTATTTACTAATTATGATCAGTAATCGTGGGCCTATAGAAATTGTCCGTTTAACTTCATAAGTTGTCGCCCACGACGTGTAGATACGTACAATATTTAATTACATCACGGAAAAACTTAAAAACCGAGCGCACATACACTTTCAGTCAAAGTTAGAACAAACAATCATACCAAAACAAAAACCCAAAAAAAAAAAAAAACATAAAAAGAAAACAGCTCGTATGGGATTTGTTTTTTGCAGGAAATAAATTAATAAAAACAATAAAATGATAAAACACATTAAATCTAATCTATGTACAGGTTTATTTACAGAGTCGCCCTGGTACTACCGTTCTCAGTACCTCCCCATTCTCTGGCGCCTAGTTCTTCCGATGCGTGTTTGCAACTATACCCCGGAGCCGACGTAAAGTATCCTCGTCTTCAATCGCCTGCGCCGCCTCCATCAGAGGCTGCACATGGGCCGCGCGCCACGCAAACTGGCTCGCTGATGATACCACCACATCAAGCGCATCCTGGACACGCTCTGTACGCGCCAGGTACCCCACCATGCCACGCGCAAACAAAAAGTCTGACTGCAAGCGCTCCTCCGGCGTCATGCGCGTGCGGTACGTGCCGTTGGCGTGCCGCCGCCACTCGCCCCGCGACACCCACAGTCCGCGTGCGGCCTCGTAGCTCCACTGGTTGCGCGCAAACGCCGTGATAGCTAGTGTGTACAAATGGTGCGTGCGCGGAATGCGGCGGTCACTGGCGTCCACGCGCGCTATGCACGTTTCCGTGCGCCAGCGAAACATAAACTCCTCTTCATTGGCCAGCTTGTCCGGCACCGCAAGATACGCGTAAACTGAGCGGTCATTGATTAAATCAAACTTGTTTTCGCCGTCGCTATACTTCATGTCCTTGAAAAACGTAAACAGTGCGCGAGACTCAGCCAGAACCTGCAACTTGTTCAGCAACATTGGCTGTGGCAGGAACGGGGGGATCATCTCGGCCGGCGCGTCTGTATGGCTATCCATGTTGAAGAAAAACGCAGCACGAAGCTTGGGCCCAACCGCCGTTGCCAGTACAGGAGAAAACACTCCCGGGTTATAGTTAGCATAAGTGTTGAGCAAGCACGTCAGCGAGAATGAGTCCGGGTACGTATCGCGCGACGTGCACAGCTGCCGGAAAATGGCACGCGCAAAGCTCAGCTCGCCAGTCGCACCACAGAGATACAGCATCTGGTTAAGAATGTTGCGGTTGGGCTCGAGTCCGCGTTCACGCATCTCCACGAGCAGCTCCCACGCGCGGACATGCGTCTTTTTGGCCCGCGCACAGGTATAAATCAGGTTGGCATAGGTGTTGACATCAGGCTCAATGCCACGGTCGCACATCTCACGGTAAAGATCGAGCGCACGCTCGATGTTGTACATTTTTGCTGCTGCGTAGATCACTGAGCTGTAGACGGCGCGGTCTGGATTGGTGTTGGTGCCCAGGAACTTCATCATGTCAAACACATCGAACGCCTGCGCGTAGTCATGGACCTTGATACACGTATGCATAAGTGTAGTGTAAAGTGGTAGTGACGGCGGCACTCCCTCAGACTGCATTTTATTGAGCACGGCGACGGACGCCGCCAGGTCGCGGCGCTTGCCGTACGCCTTTAGTAAATGCCCGTAAGTGTAAGCATCGGGTTGAATACCGGTGGCACGCATCTGGTCCATAAACGCCGTCACCGTACTCACATCACCCTTGTGCGCATATGCCGCCATAGTCAGATCAAATGCATGCTTGTTGAGCTTGATGTCTGCCTCGCTAGCCATCTCATGCAGCACGGCTAGTACATCCGCGCGTTGCGCAAGCGGCACCGCCTTGAGGAAGTACGAAAAATCGGTGCTGCTGACACCAACTAACCCATAAGGATGTTTTTGCAAATCGGCTACAAGTGCCTTCCAATCTTGGCGGCGCTCGTCTGCCGTGTACATGGTCAAGGCCGCAGGGCTAACGCGGTCTGCAATCGATGATGGCAGATTTGTCGAGGTTGGCGACTCAAACAGCGAAGATTTCAACTGCGCAACGTCAGTACTTCCAGATCCAATCGCCGTCATGGGCGGTCCGTCTAGCACGCCAAGTACAGCGTCGATATCCTCTTCTCCAACCTGCTTTTCCCGCTCCAGATGTGCGAGCTTCTCGTTTTGCAAAGCCTGGTCTTCCCGAAGACGCACTTCCTGCTCGAGCGACTTGGTGAGCTGCTCAACCTGCACAAGTTTCTTGTTAAGTTCAGCCTGCGCAGCGCGCGTCGGTGCTATGATTCGGCGGTGGCGACCACCTCGCGGGCGGCCGGCTGGGCGCTGGGGCGCCTGCTGTTGGGTTTTTGCGATCGCTTCAAGTTGAGCAAGCGCAGCTTCAGATGGCGTCTCAGACGTGGTTGAGCGAGCAGGAGCTCGTGGCGGTATATATATCGATCTGGCCGCGCTGATAGAGCGACAGTTTAGAATCAAACTTCGTAGCGGCTTTCCGTGCCTGATCATGATGTTGTGAGTGCTTGAGGAAACAAAATTTTCGTCAGCGAGAATATTTGTGGGAGTTAGTGCGACATGTAATATAAGACTTGGGAGATATCACTATAAGAAATACTACTTACGACTCGCGCATCGAAAAAATAAAAAAAAATTTAAATTACAAAGCAGATTCGAATTACGAGAATATCAAGATTAAAATTCATACAGAACAAACATTTTATTCATAAACTCTTAAATAATAATAAATTACAGTGTTACATAATGGAGCATTCCTGGCCCTTGCCACCACGTCTTTTCTTTTGCTTGACACCAGGCGTGTTGGCGGTTTTGAAATGTGAGGTTGCCGGGTTGTAGCCCGAGTTAGAATTGTAGTTCTGTGAACCAGAGTTGACAGTCGCAGCGTAGCTGTTACCAATAACGTTGTTTTGGTTAGTCATTGAGGCGTTGTTGTGAATGACGGAAGTGGTGTTAGCAGAGGTTGGAGCTGAGATGTTGGCAGATGATGGCAGTGGCTTGTTAGTGTCAGCCGAGTCCGAAATACGGGGCTTGAGAGCACGCCGAGCAGCAGGGTTAATAGAGGAGTTGTTGGAAGATACGGGGGTCAGCACAGGGTATAAAGTCTGGGCGGGCAATGGGGGATCTTCACCGGCCTGAAGCATGAGGTTGGTAATGTAGGTGAAGAACTTGATCCAAGCGTTTTCGAGCTCGGGAGTAAACTCATCTTGGATTCTATCTGAGAGGGTTCTCAGCAGGGCATTACCGACCAGCTCATAATGTGTCACTTCGACACCAATGATTCTGGAGTGTCTTTTGCCGAGAGAAATGAGAACCTCGCGGACTCTAGGGAGGTTGTCAAGCTGGGAAATGACGAGAGCCAGTATACCGGCCATAGAGGAGGCTTGAGATTTGATAGAAGGGAAAAGAACAGAGAGCTCGGGGTACTCACCAAGCAGGTTTTCATAAAACTGTTGGCAGAAAAAGGCGGAGGCGGTACCGACGTTGGCTTTTTCCTGGGAGACCTCGAGCTGGTCGTCGCGCATGGAGGCCCAACTCTGTCTGATTTCAGCAATCTCCCATGTAGAGAAGGAGACGTTAAGATCGGGGAACTGATCTAGAGTCATGAATGTGTCTGTTGAGTTGCTCTTAGAAGCATCGGGAGTGATGGGGGCGGTTGAAATAGACATTGTAGATGTAGTTCTAGTTTATATATAAATAGATGAAGAGCGGGATGAAAAAAAAAAAAAAATCAGGTTACTTTTCGACGGGGCCGAGAAGTGTAAAAATGGGCAAGTCTAGAATACGAATCTATTCTAAGTGATACTAATAGATAGATTGAGAAAAAAGCAGCAGCGTAGATCTGCCCTAAAGGTGTTAGTTGTAGCGAAAGGTGGAGAAGAAAGAGAAAAAGAAGGAAGGGGAGAAGGTGGGTTTTATCACCTTTTTATAAATTGGACCACCATGGGAAAGCAGACATTTTGAAGGGTGAAAAAAATTAAAAAAAAAAAAGCCAAAATTCTAATATGCTTGAAAAGAAAAAAAATTACTTCTGTTTAAGGAAACTTTCATGAGGGTCTCTATTTCCGTTATAAGAAATTTTATCTTAAAGCAGCCAAATGAGACTAAACTTAAAGCAAATCAGCTAATAGTACTGTATGCACGGAAATCACTGAATATCAAGTATGGTTAATTACAGCCAAACTTTGTACAGTGTCACTATAGTGACTTTGCTGCTGTCTCCTGCACAATGCAAAACGGAGGCCTGTCAGTTGTTTTCTCGGTGTTGCAGGGGTTATCGTACGAGGAGCGCCGCGACAAAAAATTAACGAAAAAAAAAATGAAAAAAAAAAAATACTGAGAGCTCCAATCGCTAAATTGCATCTTCGAAGCAAAATTAAAAGAGACTCACTGCCTTTGAATTAGCAATGCTGTTTGATACATTTTCAAGTGTTCTCTAGAATAAGGGCAAGGATTTTGGGAGTAGCAAGGGGGAGGTAGGCGACTATTTAAATCCAAAAAAATTAGTGAATAAGGCCATGTGTAAGCGAGCACAAAGATTTTAAACACACACACCTGTCAGCCTAAAGTTTTCAATGTTAATTATCGCCAAACCTTAAAATTCTGACAGGAACTGTTACATTGTACTTCTCTTGTTTTGATGCGTTAAGAATTGAAAAAAAAAAAAATTTAACCAGAAAAACAAACAAACTATCTAGACATAATCTTGAGAATTAGTGGAAGCATATTCTCATTTCAACAAAATTTACTAAAGCGACTTTACAAGTCGATCAAAAACAGTTTCATTTTGATGGAAAAATTTGAGCAGCATTTCTTTGTTTCCCAGCTCTATTCAAAGATACTCTATTCAAAGATAAACTCATAAAACAACTAACAAAGAAGACCTCAAGACAACAAGAATTAACCCAATTAGCGAAACTACACCATTCACTATATTTCATTTTATTTCATAAGTGCCAAGTTAAATATATCTACCTGGAAACAAAAACACTGAGAATCTAAAACTATAATCAGACAAGTAACTTGGCTAGAGTTTAACGGAGAAAAATGAACTAAAAACAAAATCTTGGTCGACTGATTTTTATCTCCTTTTAAATGTGATGAAAATGACAGCCAGTGCCGCTTATCCCACTCTACTTCCTTTAAGAAAAAATTGAACTGAAAGAGCTGAGCATGGCTCTGTATAGATGATTGAGATGTAAACTTTCAAGCTAGATAAACCAAATATGAAATTAACGTGCCTTAAAATGTTCAAAAATTCAATACAAATGACTTATTAATAAGGTTCAAATGTCATTTTAAGGTTTAAATGCCATATAAGGTTCAACATGAATTATTCTCATTATTTGTACACACATTGTGAACTTGTCAATGATCTTGGTCAACGTTGATCTCAATTGATATCTATTCTTTTTTAAATGACTTAAAGCTTCTGCTTTATCCATCTGACGACATTCAGCTACCTTTAACACAATTTTTACACAACACTATAACGCATTTTGAAATAGGGGTTTTAAAAAAATTCTATAAAAAAGATCAGTAAATGGTTTTAGCACGTAAAAAATTACATGCAAAACAAAAGATTTTTCTGGCGCCATCAAATGCAGAAACCACTTTTGTGCGTTGAGAGCGCTACTTTGAGTGTCTCTTAGAGACGAATGTTTTTGAGTTATTGTCTTTTTGTAAATCTTTTGTTGTTATGTTTTTGTGTGTGTGTCACTTTTTTGATCTAAGGACAATTAACTGTTTTTTTATCTAACAAAAGACTTAAAATTAAAACATATTGTAAATAAAATATTTTAAAGAAATAAGATATTTTTTCTAACTCAAAGCAAAGGTAATGCGACCAGTCAAACTAAAGCAAGTGATTATTACCATCAAATCTTCAAAGACTCTTCATGATTCTAAAATGATTCACAGCAGGGCAGTGATGGTTGTGGGACCCTCTATGTCAGAAAAAAAGCTGATAAAGGACTTGTAATTCCAACAGAACTTTTTACCATAACGCTCAAAAACAAGAAAACAAAATTAGAGTCTGTTGAGTAGCTTATGATAACATAAGACTAAACGTGCTATTAAGGCTTATAAGAATACGTTTGGTTTATTATAAGATTCACATTAAAAACACTAATTTCTTTTAAAAAAAACTTCTTTTGCTCCACTTTCTTGGGCTATCAGGGTACTTGAAATACAAAGGAGCGGCGCGTGTATTCAACCTGATCTATTCTTTTCTAAAAATCTCCTTTTTCAAGATTTTGCAGTAGCGCGAATTTCAGTGACCGGGCTTTTCACGAAAGCCTTAATTTGGTTTCAAGTTACTCTTGATAGTTTTCAAATTCAAAAAGAAATTCAAAGCGTTACAAGAGCCAAAATCTTTCTGTAGCTTAAATTTAGTTTTTCTCCTAAGCGTCTTAGTAGTCGTTTGGAAATGTTCGGTAGCCCCAGCCAGAGACCTCGACATCTCAATCCTGAAAAAGTAGTTACGTTTATTTAACATCATTTCAAAAACTTTCTGCTTATTTTGAGGTCAATATCCAAAAAAAAATAAGTTTTCCTCCGTTGAACTTTCGAAAAAGTTAGCAGTTGAAGAGGGCAAATATCTTGTCATTGAATTCAAGGGGGCGTGATAAAACTCAATCTGATAATTTAATTGAACGATGAAATTGCTAAAAATAGTCCTCAATTTTTCGAGCGTTATAAAATTTTGGGTAAAAGAATCAATAACGGTTAGAGGCTGTTCAGCTGGATCACCGGTCAGTCTGTTCATACTGGGGGCTGCTTGCTTAACTATTTGGGACACAGAATGAACGTTTAAAAAAATTGAGTTTTTGAGTAAAATCCATATTCGTAATGCCGCAGCTGTCAGAGTGACTTGCCAGGTACTCAGTGGAGTTGACTCTGCCTCACTTTTTTGGGGGAGTATTGAAAGTAATCAGCAGACTGATGTTTGAAATATAAATTTATGAGTTAAAATGAAAACACAACTTTCCCACAAAGTTAGACTGTTGGTTTTTTTGAAACAAAAGTTTTGAAACATGTCTGAGTATTAGCTCAGGCCACTACGAGGGATAGCTATCAGTAAGTTTCAGTGTTATGAGTTAGTTGCAACAGATAGTTCTAGCTGGATGAAAAAGTCATGTAAAAATTAAAAAAAAAAACAAGTCTTCAAGATCTCAAAGATTTCTTTTCATTGATACAGGTGATATAGGGCAATTAAACAGTGAACAATTCCTATGTACAAGATTTATATGGATATTTATTTATTAATCCTTATGTAGGATTCTGTTATAATATTGTATTGTCGTAGAAGTCAACTACACCATTATTCTCTGCGTCTCGAATGAGGTTTAAAGCTCAAACTTTATTTCTCAAATCTCAATTTTTGTATTAATGATAAATCCCAAGGCTTATTATTTCTTTCCAAAAAATAAATAACACTTGAGACTTCGAAATATTTTCAATTCAAAAAAACACTAAGTAAGTTCTTCTCCACGTGACATTTAATACAATGACTCTTTCCATGCATGTTTGCCCTAGCCCTTTTAGATGTTCTTCAGCTAACGAGAAACACTTTGTCTTTTTTTTTAATAGTCCCATGGAAGGCTCTTCGGGGGTGTTTCAATACCCAGCAGGTTAATTTCAAACTTAAATTCTTTTGACAATCAATTTTTTTCTTTTTTCATTTATTTATTCCAAATTTTTTTCTTTCTATTCTTTAACTTTTAAAATTTACCATCTACAACTATCATAGAAATTGGTATAGGACTTTCAAGTGCTCTGAAACAACTAGATTCCTGATACAAACAACTATATTCTTCGTTACTCATCATCATTGTTCCTCTGCCTCGGTTGAATTTCATTCACGAAAAAAAAAAAGCACCCTCTTTCTCGCCCTAAGATATAATTACACCAACTTTTAGACATGGTTTTGTCTCCACCACCGCCTTTTCTGCTTGATTCTAAAGCAGTCAGTGGTATTACTGGGTAGGTTTGAAAAATTTCAAGTGTTTCTTTTTTTTTTTTTTTTCATTCAACAAGTTTTTTCTAACGTCACTTTTTAAGATCTATTTCAATTGCGTGTTGGATTATTGTTTTCACGCCGCAACTTTATGAAAACGTGAGTTCATTTTAGTCTCTTCTGATTCTGTTTTGAAAACTGGCTGATCAGATTTGCTGTCATTTTAATGGAGCAAGGTTTTGTTCAATATACACGGCACTAACTTTTTCAAAATTTTTTATTCTACAGTTCCGCAGACAAAGTTCCGATGGACTATCGTTTACCTTTGTGGTGTTGTGGCTTGCAGGCGACATTTTCAACGTGATCGGATCAATCATGCAAGGCGTGCTGCCTACTATGATTACGCTAGCCATCTACTACACATTGGCCGACATTGTGCTGCTTGTGCAGTGCTTGATATATGACCACAAGTCTACCAACGCTAGCTCCGCAACCGTCGACCCAAAACATCTTTCCCCGGCTAACCCGCTCCTTGAAGACGCGGATCTTGAATGCGAAGACGAGGAGGCGACAACTGAAAACCAGCCACTTATTGGTGGTGGCAGCGGCAGCAGCAGCAGCAACGGCATTGTTGGAAGCCCAGTGACAAAGAAAAAGTCCAAGAAAGTGAGCAAGCTACGATCTATTGTCTTTAATCTCCTTATTGTTTTTGGCGTATTTCTGGCTGGCTTTATGGGTTGGTATTTTTCGCCCGCGAGCAATGATTCTGACAACGACCACAACGACGAAGAGCTTCAGTTTGATGTTTTAGGCCAGGTATTTGGCTACTTCTGCGCTGTGCTGTACTTGGGCTCGCGCCTTCCCCAGATTTTGCTGAACTTTGAACGTAAGTCATGCGACGGCATTAGCTTTTTGTTCTTTTTGTTTGCGTGTCTGGGTAACTTGACCTACGTCATTTCGATTCTTGCTCTCGATGTCACCCCGCGCTATCTTTTGGTCAATGCGTCGTGGCTCGCCGGCAGCGTCGGTACGCTCATTCTGGATGGCGTTATTTTCATCCAGTTCTGGGTCTACAATGGCATGGACGACGAAGAAAGCGACAGCGAAAGCGATAGTGAAAGCGATGCTGACAGCGTTAGACGTTACCAGGCTGTAGCCGTCTAAAACAAACAGATGGTTTTGTTACTTATTTATTTTGAAATAAACAAGAGGAAAAAAAAATTAAAAAAAATTATAAATTTTATGGAAATGAAATTAAGAAATACAATTCTTTTTCATGCCGATGACAATGCCAGTCATGGTTCTGTTGACGTAGATTAAATCACAACGGTCCCGATAAACAGGTTGATATTGAGCTTGGAAGTTGGAAGTCAATCTATTAAATTCATGTTTGTTTGTGATTGGGTTCGTGACTGTTTAGCCCTACTCCCATTAGGGCTTGGCTTAGTTTTTTGCATATTTTTTTTTCAAGAAAACCAACCTTTTAAACTACAGTATAAAAACTCGAAAAATTTTATCACTTTTCACTCCTTCTAGTTTTGACAATTTTTTCTGTATTTTTCTCTATAGTCAAAACAACCCGTTTCGCCAGTCAACCTTCTCGACTTGACAGGACCGACCATGCTCGCATAGAATGTATTTTGTGCGGTCGACCTTCTTCCTGTTAGGTCTGCAAGGTACACGGGAAAATAAATTTGGCTCGTTCCAGGTTTATTTTTCCCGTTTGACTGGAGTTATGGTGATGTTAGCTTCTCTGCTACTAATACTGTAAACCGCGTTTACTGTAAGTTTTCACTCCCTTTTTTTTTTGATCTTGTTGATCTAAACACTTGAGTTTGAAAGTTTCCCCTCGACGTGACCTAGCTTGATATGATGAGATTATCCAAATACAAATATTTAAAGATAGGAAGAGCCTTCTGATTTCATATGATCTTAATTTTTGGAACATTTATAATAAACCTCTGAAGCTTCTACTACTAATTATCATAAAAGATTTTAAAATTTTTTACTGTTCTTTCGTGCCAGTAGTAGAGAGTGACGTTGCACATGGGATTCAACTCAAGTTGATACAAAGATACGTTTTAGTTTTGACATTTGTTTCTAATACCTCTTTTTTCACAGAAATTTTGGTTTTTTTTTTTCATTCCTCCAAATTATTGATAAATGTACAAATAGGAGATTTCTCCTTTATTTTTCATTTGAATTCTTAGTTTTTCTTTGACGAGCCTATTCTATGCGTTTCTGGTTTATGCCTTGGGCTTGCTCTCGTCTGGTCCCGGCAGAACGTGTGTAATGCCTTCTTCGGGGCCTTCCCACATGAAGTCGCCGTCAGTCGTGGTCATCTTTTCAAGCTCGCGCTGAGACACCGTCAGCTTGGTGATTGTCTTGCCTTGCTTCTGAAGAATGTCCTCAATTGTGATGCGCTCGTCAGAGAAAATCTGGAAATGAAAGAATAACAGTCGTAGTTAGTATCTCGTAGGCAAACATATATCTAATAAATAGAAAGATAAACAAGAAAAAACATTAAAAGCGTTCAAAATCCAACTGAAAGACCATAGCAGACGCTAGAGCATATCGTAAAATCCCAATCAAACTTTTAAAACAACAATGAACTACTGTGCGAATATCTTGTCTTCCTGAAAAAAAAAAAATCTTACCTTGAGGTGATCCGCAATCAGATGTCTGTTCTTGCAGCCCGGACATTGCACTAGGACCGTACCGTTATGGTAGGCCTGTTTTGAAATCGTGTGACGCGATCGCGTCTCACACTTTTTACATGTGAACATGAGCTGGTACGCAGGCTTGTCAGGCTGGATCCGGCCGATCGGTGTGCCTTTACTCTCCGTGCTCTGGGATTTGCCGTTGTGCTGGCTTTGATGCTGGTGGTGAGTATGACCGCAGGTGGCGGAGGAGCTGTCCCTAGAGGTGGGAGTTTGCGTGTGCGCCGCTTCAGCCGGGCTTGCGTCCTTGGAGTCATTCGAATGGAACCGGAGCGCGGCGGCGGTGATACTAGAGACGAGACCAGGCCTAACGCAAGTAGCAGGGCGGAAAGTTGCAGCGGCGGCGGCGCGTAGAATACTTCTGGTACCAAAATTAATCATATCTATATATCTGCTTTTTATCTAAGTCGGGCTTTTTTTTTTTGATAGTTTCTCACTTTCCTGATGTCAAAGTATTTGAGCGGGAATGAACGAATAATGAGAGAGATCAGAGATCTAAAAAGCAAAAAAAAAAAAAAAACCCGTCAGAATAGGACGATTGGGAGTTTTCAGAAAGAGATGGAACTTTCTCTTTGGACACACTAAGTTCAAGTATCATTAATTAAGTTACATGGTTTAATTATATTTTTTATCTCGCAGGTTTCAAATATCTTTTGTTCCAATAAATACATTTATTATTAATTTATGATTGTACTGTTAACATGAAAGTGTAAGGATCCGTAGTGTACTGATTTGGATCCATAGGGGTTTTGGTCTGGACCATCCATGCTTGTCTTAAATTTACAAACAAACCTAATCGCGCTTGTTTTTTTTTGTTTTTTTTAAAGAATGTTAAGACGGACTTTAGGTTGGTGGCGAAAGCACAGTGCCTAGAAATTTGCGGCAGTGTTGATGACCGGCTTACTCGAATTACCAGCGTGGTACTGGTCAAGGTTCTGTCGGAACGGGTCAGAACGACCAACGCCACTCGGGCCTCCAGTGCTGTGACCGGTTTCATCACTAAGTATTGAGTCGACTTCCTTTTCCATGACAAGCGAGGAGCCATGCGAACGGCGGCCATTGTAAAGCTTCCAAGCCATGTAGAGCGAGCCCAAAAGAATCAAACCACCAAAAACGCCAACAATCACGCCAATGATAATGTTGCGTGTCTTGGTAGACAGTCCACCACCGCTGTTACCACCGTTGGAGGACTCTGCAGTGGCTAGTGATCCAGCAGGGTGGCCGGTCGACTTGGTGACAACAATGGTATGAGTGACATCAATAGTTTTTTCTAAAAATGTCGTCTGGCCGTCGGAGTTTGTGGTTTGGAAAGTCGACACAGTGGCCTCGGTGGTCTCAATAAAATGAGTCTCAGGGGCCTCTGTGTGCTCAGAGCTGTGAACTAATGACGTAACTGTGTTTTGAGACGGAGATTTCGAAGAAGTATTATCGTCAGTGACAGTAGCAACAATGGTAGTTTCTGTTTCAGTAATTGCAGAGGTTGCAGGAGAAGTTGAGCTGTCGTCGTCTGTACTGGGAGTATCGGTCGTGCTAGCAGGGTCATTAGAGGTTACAGGGTTGCTACTGGAATCTTCAGTCTCGACTGATGCACTGGTACTAGTTTTGAGGTTAGCAGTTGTAGTCACCTCATCCGTGCTAGTGACAACTGTAGACGTCTGGAAGTTCACGCTGTTGGAAAGAACAATAGAAGACAAAGGCGTACTCTGTAGCGTTATAATTTCGCTTGAGCTTGGCGCTACAGACACGCTTGTCAGCGTTGAGTTACCAGTGCCGTCGACGGCCACTTGCCGAACAACAAGTTCCGCTTCGGCGAGGACCAGGTCCGTTGGCGCCACCCCCGCGAGGTGGTCGTCCTGCAACTTCCCGGCGGCTTTGCAGCTAGCTACCGCCGCAAACAAAGCTATAGCTTGAAATTCTAACTTCATGATCACTTTGATGTTGAAGGTAATATGCAAAAAAAAAGAAAGATAAAAAAGAGAAATAAAAAAGCAGAAAAAAAAAATTTCAGTCAGGGACTATGAACTAGAATGCAAAATGAGAAATAAGTGAGCGTTGGAAGTGTACTAAAAGCAGCTACCAGTGCTGTTGTCGGTAGAATTTCACGTCTGGAAGAAAGAAAGAAAAGACTGTTGTCGTTGTCGGTGCCGCTAGTTCACTTGATAGTGATATGGTAAATTAAAAAGAAAGAAAAAAAGATATTCGCAAGACGGACGGGAGGAGTTAGAAGAGATCTGAGAAGAAAAGGGGGAGGCTTTTTTTATTTTAACTTGTATGTTGGCGTTCTAGAATGAAATACAGTATATACTATGTCAACAGGTTTTTTAATTTTGTTATAGTTTTTTTTGTGTATTTTTCATTATTTTTTTTTTTTTTTTGTTAATTTGAGGCAGATGCTAAAATTGAATTTTTCACCCTAAAATATTAGGGCGCTAAGCTAAAACAGGGGTAAATTATTTTTTGTTTCGCGTCAGAAACTCCGAGCTGTTTTTAGAATTTTAAAAGATTACATAATTATGACATAATAATTATATAATTTTAAAAATTGGCACATGATTTTTTCATTTTCACAAAACACACGTGACTCATGTGCATGTCTGCTTCTCTAATCGCCGTCTGTGCCTCTTTCATTAAAATATTCACCTTTTTTTTTTTTTTTTTTTGATCTCTCTTGCACTACGACACCACCACCATCAAAACTCTTCACCATCATCACTAAATACAGACGTTTATTGCCATGCATCCCGTAATGTAAGCTCTTAAACACGTTTTGTATAAACCATTACTGCTTTTTCTAACTTTGTCAGCTTGTTTATCTCTGTAACCCTTCTCAACATAGCTTCATTTGGCATCCAGGTTTACTATGCCGTCATGTATAGCGACCTTGAGGGCGACTATATCAACCCCGTCGACCTGTGCTCCAAGGTGAACCCTTTTATTTTGCCAGATATTGCGCTGCACACATTTACCTCGCTCATTCTGCTGCCTTTTGGAGCCTGGGTGTCCTTTTTGGTTAACGTCCCGCTGCTTTACTTTAACTACCGCAAACTGTTTGCCCAGGGCCGCAACAACTCGTACAAGTTGGATCCGACTGAAATTTTCCGCACGCTTAAGGGCCTGCAGACTGAGTGCTATGTGAAAATTGGATTCCATTTGTTCATGCTGTTTTTCTACATTTTCCAGCTCATTTTTTCTCTCGAGTAAAAGGGCAGCTGTACATATAGACTTTTTTTTATGATGATAGATCTCCCATTGTTGCTGTTGTTTTGTCTCTTGTGCTAGTTAGCCGTGGTTTGCCGGCCCCCGTTATCTGAGCGACCCGCACTACCCCACACGAGGAAACCTCCTCGATGCTCAATTTCAGCAGCTTTGAACTATATAAACTTGCCATCTCTAAACTTTTCCTATCTTTTTTTTTTCTTTTCCTTTCCCTCTTTCTATCAATCTTAGATACCTAGACACAAAATTAAAAACCACCATGCTCTCGCAATTGAGACGTCTCGTCGCCACCCGCGCTCCCCGTAGGCTCTACTCCTCTCTCGCTATCCCCGCTTCATCTCCCAATCACATTTCTCTCTCAGATGCTGGATTTCTCAGCCAGTCCTCTGCACAGACTCTGCGGTCCTACGAACTAGCAAGCCAGCCCAGTGTCGCAGAAGGCACAACCAAGTCCATGAACCTCTTCCAGGCTATCAACGATGCTCTTCGAATTGCTCTTGAGACTGATGACTCTGCCATTTTTTTTGGCGAGGACGTCGCGTTTGGTGGTGTATTTCGCTGCTCCATGGGTCTACAGGAGCAGTTTGGTCAGGATCGCGTCTTTAATACGCCACTCTGCGAGCAAGGTATTCTAGGCTTTGGTGTTGGTTACGCTGCCATGGATGCAACCGCAATTGCTGAGATTCAATTTGCTGATTATGTCTTTCCTGCGTTTGACCAAATTGTCAACGAAGCTGCCAAGTATCGCTACCGCGGTGCGAGTGAATTCAACGCCGGAGGGCTTACCGTCCGTATGCCTACTGGCGCCGTCGGCCATGGTGCACTCTACCATTCACAGTCTGGCGAGGCGTACTTTGCGCACTGTCCGGGTATCAAGGTGGTGATTCCACGCTCTCCTGTTCAAGCCAAGGGTCTACTCCTTGCTAGTATCCGTTCACGCGATCCCATCATTTTTATGGAACCCAAGATTCTCTACCGCGCCAGTGTTGAGCATGTTCCACTTGAGGACTATGAGCTACCTCTTGACAAAGCTGAGGTTATCAAATCTGGGTCCGATGTAACACTTATTGGTTATGGCACCCAGTTATATTACATGGAGGCTGCCGCGCGCTTGGCTAAAACTGAACTTGGCGTTGATTGCGAGATTATTGATCTGCGCACAATTTCACCGTGGGACCGCGACACGGTTTTTGAAAGCGTGCGCAAGACTGGCCGCGCCGTTATTTCGCATGAAGCACCGCGCAGTAATGGTATTGGAGCAGATATTGCTGCTGAGATCCAGGCAGAGTGTTTTTTGAATTTAGAGGCGCCTGTTCAGCGTGTTACTGGTTGGGATACTCATGTACCACTCATGTTTGAAAGCTTTGTGATACCAGACGTGACACGCAACTTTCATGCCATTAAAAAAGCAATTGAATATTGATTTACATAAATTTCCTTTCAAATATTTGATATTATATTTACTCTAATTGCCATAGTGCATATTTTTTGTATTGAAATTATTTTAATAGCTTGACACTGGTTGCTGCATGACCTGTCTGATGTTACAAGTCCCGTTTTGTGTGTGACTCTGTTCAATATGGTTTCCTTTCAATTTTGTTCCTCACAGGTCTTAGCCAGCCAGTACTCCAAAATTATTTTAAAAAACCATTTTCCATTGTCATTTTGTTACTTTTATTAATTTTTTTCCAAAATTATCAACAGTTTTATACTCTTTGATACCATTAAATTCTCCTACGTAGGTGTTTTAACTATCATCACCAGCATTTTCTTCTTATAGCTAATTTAATAGGAGTTTAAAAATCACTTTTTAACATCTACATTTCAAAGAAAAACATTCTAGCAAAGATGGATGATGAAAAGTCGCTCGACTTTTTCATGGTTTACAACAACGTTGAAAAAAACTTACCCTCAATTTGGGGTAGTGGCCGTCAATCTACAGAGAAAAACTCTATTCTTAATATTTGGAATCAATCACCATCATCATCTAATTCGTCGTCATCATTGGCAGTGACACCGCCAATTCAGCAGTTGCAGTCTCAGAATCAAAATGAATCAAACGAAAAAGCGGGTTTGTTTAATGAAAACAAAGTTAGTTTACTGAACAAAACCATACTGGCCGAGATTTTACCTGAAAAACAGCCTCACCAGCTGGCACAGGAACAATTGTTACAACCAGAACCACTTTTAAGTCAGTTTTGGAAACCCCAACAATATACACAAACAGACCAGACCAAGCAGGGATTGTACACAATCTCAGATGAATCTGAAAATTCATGTAACCTTATACACAAAACTACTAAGCCGTTCACTTTCTCAGGCCAGCCGCAGCCTCTAGTTGAATCTACAATGTCTGGTTTGACTCAAAAACAGAACGTGGAAAGCAGTTTTCTTCACTACTCGTTAAATCCCGCTTCTAGCACAACTGTTTCAACTTCTTTCAGCCCTGTTAGCGCTACAGAAAATCCAACTGCAGCTCAAATACCATTAACAAAAACTTCTTTTACACAACATTCATCCTTGCGAGTTGCACCTCAAGAGTATAGCCGTTACGAAGCAAGTGAAGACAGCGCTAGCAGTGCATCTTTTGTTGTTACATCTGATACTGCTCTTGATTACTCTATATTAAAATCTGATGTTTTTAGAATGAACAACATGCATGATCCGGATAAAATGACTACCCTTAATTGTCAATTCAATCACACTAAAACCGACGACATTCACTCAAAAGCTAACTTAGTCTCTGGAGCTTATCGAGCTCCTGAGATGAATAGTTTGCCTGCAAGCCCACAGTCAAAGTTAGGAGTTTTAGATAAAATCCGAGAAATTGCCACAAAAAGTTATTCACCTGCATTAAAACCAGAAAGGGACTCACCGTTGTCAAGTAAGTTCTCCAGTAATTTCGATAAGATGAGTTTAAAAATACAGCCAAAAGCTTTGCCGCAACAGCAGACTTATTTACAAACACAGCAGCATGGCAAGCAACAACTACCATTAAATCAACAAAGTCAGATAAATACTGGCTCGTCTTTAATACTGTCTTTTAGACAATTTATTCCCCGTTACAATGTGGTTCTTTCACAAGCACTTGTGCGCCTTCACGAGCATCTTAGTCAGCAAACTATCATTGTCAGTTCAAGTATTTCTGCTACTTCAAACAACTCTATGCTGGCCTGGCGTAAAAATGTTGAACGTGTTTGTAAAGAGTCTGAAAAAACAGAGACACGCTACGCAGAAGCAATGGCACCAGTTTTGAAGTTTCTCCAGCTACACCGACCACCTTCAGTATACGGCAAATGTACACCTGGAAAATCTATCTGGTTGAATTCCTCTACACTTGATTTAACTTTGTTAGGAGTAAGATGTCCAAATTCTAGTAGCATTGATAAAACTCATTCTGAGAAAAAGGATCAAATAACAGAGACTGTCTCATATATTATTTATAACTCATATGAGATTGAGACTCTGATTGAGCAACTTGAGTTTTTGCAGAAAAAGCTGGTTTTCGAGCGTACTCAAGCAAAAGAAAACTCTTTGCACCCCTCAAATCGGTTAGTTCATTCTCAATCCAATTTTTTTGATGCACGCGGGTCACTTACATCGCCGACGTATCTTATGCTAAACATAGTACAAAGCACGATAGACAGGTTTGATGAGGCTCTTTTTGCAATGGTTAAAAAAAATTGTTCGAAGCTCCAAAATGTATCAAGTCACTGGATTGATACGTATTTAGAACGGTTTGAGCAGAATTACAGAAACTGCAATTTTAAACAAAACGGCATTGAAATTGCTTTCAACCATCTAGATAATGTACAAAAAAGTATTTCTAGAATGGATGAAGAATTAGAAAGCATGTTTGCTGTTGCAAAATGTTTTGATGATGATTTCAACGAATTCATTCTTACATATGGCACTTGGCTTCATGGCGAATGGAATGAAACCCGGGTTAAGCAAGCTATTCTGACTCTGGTTGAGCGACAACAAAACCGTTCCCGGGCAATAATCCACAGTCAAACTCCTGTTTTTGAAAATATCATAAAAAAACACAGTTTGTTGCGTGTACGCGTTGATAAGTTTGAATTTTTGTGTGAGAATGTTTCGGAAACGATAAAATCTAAATTGAATTCATCCAAGTTGTCCCGCACACTAGAAAATTTCAGAAAACTGAAAAAATCTCAAGATCACAAGAAAACTTTGGAAAAAAAAGATTTAGTTCAAGATATAAAGTCAGTAGTGCAGGAGCGACTTGATAAACTCAACAACTTGCATCAAACAACATTGAAGAATCAAGAAAAATTGGCAAGACTTTGCAAAAACATCAAATGTATTGAGGGATCAATTTTCCTGCACATGGACCAAAAACACAACATGATCTTGAAAAAAATGGAAAAAATTCTTGAACAAAAAAAGCTTGTGTGGGATGAAATCCAGAAAACAAATCTTGTAGAAGGTATTCAGCATATTATTCAAAAGATGAATCAGCAGACCACAATACTAAAGGAAGAAATAAAACAGTATGAAAAGAAAAACACAGAATGGCTTTTTGAAACTGAAACAAAAGTAAAAGAAATGCTCAAGTTCTGGGATGAAGAATGCAAAAAAGTGCAAGAAAAACTTCCTGCTATAGTTTCTAGCGAGGAAATAAAGTTAAAGATAAATACGAAAGTCAAAAACATCAAAGCAGACATGGCCGAAGTCAATTCCTGGCTTGATACCACTAAGTCTACCGGGTCAGTTCCTAGACTTAGACTAGTCCTATCAAAAATAGATGCACTTGACTGTCAATTTCAGCACTTGAAAACCCTTTCAACAAAACGACTTGAAAGAGCACAAGAATTAGTTGTTGAGGCCCAAAGCTCTGCAATAAGCAATGCTATTATGATGTTTGATGACACTCAAAAACGCTCCGCTATGAGTGATACTCTTTTACACTCTATTTCAAAGCGCTTAGAAAATTTTGATACGATGTTTCAAGAGCATGAGAAAAAGCTCACCGAGTATCAAAATGAGTTTGATGCGGCAACGAAAAAGTTTGAAGTTATTAAACTAGATGCAAATAGCATCAATAAAAAACTTGAAGCGCGAATTCTCAAGTGCGTGAAAGAACTAAACCATTTAGTGAACCCTGTTAAAGAAGATGCAAAAGAGTCGGGTTTAGATAAGGTTTTAGCATATGCCGCAAAGGTGCAGATTCAAAAGTTGACTACCGCACGCAGAGAATTGAATCTGATATTAAACCTTTCAATCTACATGGGAGGTTGGAAAAATCCTACTGCTGAAAATGTTGACGAAATCAGCAAGCCTTGCCATGATTGCAACAATGATGATAACCAAATACAAGATAGAATTCCTAGTGTGAGCAAAAGTCTCGTCATGCCGGTTGAAATTTGTACTAGATTTGTCGAGCTCTTTGCCCTGTTTTGTCCTCTTTTAATTCATGAATCTATAGCCACCGCTGTTAAACATAGCAGCACTAGTAACGAACCTAATGTCAGAAGCAGAGGCTCCGTGGGTGAGAAAAAAGCAGACTACGTTGAATTTGTCTTCTCTTTGCGTCAACACATTTTAGATGCACATACCACAGGTTTTGTGCATTTGTCGGAGGATCTTGTCAGGAGAATGATTCAATATGTGGGCATGCTGAATGATTTTAAGCTGGAGGTTTATCAAGAATAATAGCTCAGCAGAAAAAGAAAAAAAGCGGTAAGTTGAAAAAAATATCTGAATTATGGGTGAAAGAAAAGATTTATCAAAATATTGTGTAATGATTAAATATTGAATGAATAAGTGAGTAAGTGTGTTGAAATGAATGGTATGCCAAAAACCTCTTTTTTTGCAATTGTAATAATGTAGTCAAGCATTTTTCAAGCCTCACTTATAATCAACTCAGCTAGCTCAATATCTTGGTAATAAATAAGAAAAATAAATAATAGTAACAAAATTGATAAAACTATTAGAATTTTCAGTCTATATAAACTCATGAATAGAAGATGTGCCAATATTTTGTTAAGATCATTTGTGACCAACGCGGAACGACAAAATATCATTTTTGCCGATGTCAATTGGCTGGTCTTCAGAAACCTTGATACCACCCACACCTTCTATGGCGGCCAGCGGCACGGAACCCATGACAATGCGGGCGGCCTCGCCCACGGTTGTACCGCGGCGCATCAGCACGCAGTCCCGGAAGACAGCGTCAGAGGCACCGTAGTTGTGGATATTCTTGACCGGGTAGACGGGGACCAGCTCGAGCACCTCGGCTGCCGCCTGGAGCACCTGGACCACGCCGGTGGAGCCAAATCTATAGAGAACCAAGTCTCGGACATTCTCGACGCGCCTATGAAACAAGAAGAGTTAAAGTTTTTGTGTTAGTTGTATTGTTTTGTTTTTTTTTGAAAAAAAAAAAAAGTCAGAAAGATTTGTGTGAGTGTACACATTAGTACTTACGCTCTCAGCTTTTCGTCAAGTTCTTTTAAATCAGAATCCGGCAGGTCATCCTTGGTGTCTAGGAATTCAGTGCCTTCCTCGTATACTACGTAGCCCTGTTTGGCCAATTTGCGAATAAACACTTCCGTGATGGCAGATGTGAGTACAGCCTTACTGTTGGGATGCTTCTTGATGATCTTGGACACATTTTTGTCAGCATCCGGGTGGTCCATCTTATTGAGGGCTAGCACGGTTGGAAACTTTTCATTTGTGAATGCGCGCACAACGGTCTTGAGGTCGTTGTCAGTCCACTCTTCCAGCGGCGGCAGCTTGGTCTTGATCGTTGCCAGTGCGCGTGCCACAATCTTGGCTGTACTACCGTAACCACTGAATTGGTTTTGGAGGGTGTCAATGGTGCTAGACTTTGTAGCGGTATGGCGGCGCTTGATCGAGCCCCAGCGTTCCTTGAGATTTCCCTCGATCCAGCGAAAAATCTCGTCTTGCAGCCAGTCAATGTCGTTGAGCGGATCGTATCCGCGTGTGGCTTTGCCTTCAGCATCAGTGGTGCCCGACACGTCCACGACGTGGATCAGCGCGTCCGCGTGCCGGAGGTCGTCCAGAAACTTGTTTCCCAGTCCGCGTCCCTGGTGCGCGCCCGGAACCAGTCCCGCTACGTCCAGCAGCATGATCGGCACGTACCGACGCCCATTTTTGCACCATCCGTAGTTAGGCTTGCACAGATCCTGCTTATCGACTCTAGAGCAGGCGCAATCAATTTGTAGATAGCCTGGGACATCAGAGTTAGCACTCCATATATTGAAATAAAAAAAGAAGCAAAGAAAAGTTTTAAAAACTAATGTAGTTAAAAGTATTAAAATTAGAAAAGCACTTACCGGTCGCCTTGTTAGGATCAATGGTCGTGAATGGAAACGCGCCGGTTTTGGCGTCAGCATCAGTCAAACTGTTGAGCCTGTACAGATAGTGTTAACCCAAGAACACCTGTAGCACGTATTGCCCAACCAGACAGATACTAGTCTGTAAATAACGGTGAGTTGAGGGTGAGGAGAGGGCAGACATACGTTGTCGATTTTCCACTCGAGGGCTTGCCAACAATTCCAATTAGGGGATCTCTGGGCATGTTGAAAAATTATTCTGAAGTAGCGATTGTGAAAGAAAAATTTAACTGTTTTCCTTTTTTTTTTTTTTTTTTTTTGTTTTTTTTAGTATAGGAAA